>JANHGN010024612.1:0-15267 GCA_024605025.1 Megaceryle maxima
GGTTTCCAAGCCCCCCATGGAGCTGTGGTGCTGAGGGACAGGGGTCAGTGGTGCCCTGGCAGTGCTGGGGGAATGGTTGGACTCCATGACCTGAAAGGGCTCTGCCAGCCAAAATGATTCTGTGATTCTCTGTGGCACCAACAGGTCTTGGCCAGCTCAATCAGCACAATCTTGTGATGGGGACGTAACACCAAAAGGGGCCGGAAAGCAGCAGCCCACCAGGGACAGAAGGGCCTGTGCTGTAACCCATCATGGAGATGGTGGCAATGAAACAAACACCTACCCACTTCCTATCATTCTTCTGTTTTCCAATTACTCTTTCTTGTAATTGCTGCTCCAGGTCCTAGGCATAAAGAGGCATCAATCAAAGCTGGTCCCTGAGGGGCACTAGCAAAGTCTCAGTTTTGCTGTACTCACAGTGTCCGTACTGCTCAGCACAAGGACCCCGGGCCTTGGTGTCTGGTTGCTCTTCTCGGAGGTCAAGGTTTAGAAGCAGATGGTGGCAGAAAGCAGAGTCCCGGTGCTGCGCAGGGTTTCAGCCGTGCTGCCCAGGCAGCCAGGGCTGCCCCAGCTATCCCAGCTGGGAAGGAGCAGGTACCGGGGTCTCCCCAGGAGCTTTCCCAGTTTCTGCCACACGCTGCTGAGGATAGTTTGCACAATTTACCCAGAAAGAGCAGTGCTGAAAAGGGAACAGCAATGACCGACACGAGCGCACTCTGGTGTGCAGGAGAAGGTAATTAGGTGATTTGGGTAATTAGGTTACCTGGCAGCCACTGGTCTGACTGAAGTTCCTCGGGGCAGACAGGGCAGGTCCCCCCAGTGCAGCCCAGGGTCCGACCTGGGGGGCAGGTGCCTCTCACAGCTGGGGAACAGTTACTTCAGACCTTGCTCAATGAACAGCTGCGGCCCCTCCAGCCCCTCATTAGCACGGCTGCTAACGAGGCACGGTCCTGTCCGAGGAGCCGCAGCCAACACCAGGTCCCCACAGTGTATCCTGGCCCCCCACCAGGCACGACCGCGGGCTCAGTGCCCCCCGCCTCGGTGAGAGCTTTACCCAGCTCTGTCCCGACGATAACCGTGCACCCGGTGCCAGAGCTGGGGCTTCCCCGGCCCTGTGCGAGCCGTGCCCACATTCCTGAGCACTTCTGTTAAAGACTTCCAGGGAAATTTGGTTCTGCACAATTTTAGCCATGTAAAATTTCCACATAAAACTGTGGAAAATAAACGCGTCGTGTCATTTTCCATATAAAATTGTTCCGTGCCACGCCTCCCGGTTTTATTCACAGAAATGAAAAACGCAACAAAATTTGTCCTGAAAGAGTCTGCATCTGTTAAAAACACTTTCTATCCATTTTTTTCCATTACAAATGTACAGTAAAGATGCAAACACTGCAACCCCCAGCGCCTGGCAGCACGCAGACGTCCACAGTCTGGAAGGGAACGCGATGATCCCACCAGCCCCGGCGTGTCGCGACGGCCACGCGCCGCAGCAGGACCCACGGCCCGTTTTCAGCAGTAGGAACCAAAAGCCACTCTACAGCAGGTCAAGCAACTGAACCGAGAAGAAAGGCAGTATCCACAGCTGGAGCGAGGCGAGGAGACAGACCTCCTGTCTTACCAAGATGTTGGAACAGGTGTTGGTACATTATATACAGTACTTGCATTTTACACTGAAAAGAAAGTGAATCGCGGGGTGGAATGAGATGGTCCCTCTCCCACAACTGAACAGCACTGCAAGGCCACCCGCTTCGCCTCCAGTAGATCTGAACCTGGGATAAACTGCGTCCTCCGAACGCAGACAAACAGAACCCAACCCGCTCATGCAGCTCCTGGCCACTCCAGCAGCTATGTGAAGAAAGCAAATGCTGTAAATATACTCTGCATCTCAATTACATCTTTAATCATTACCCAGCCTCAGAAGAATTCATGGAGTGCACAAAAACATTTATTTGCCCCAAGCTGGGAAAGAAACTCTGACAGGTGATGAGAGGACAAGGAGGTGCCTGGGATGTCCTTCTGCTGCAGGACCCCGACAGCCAGAGGCTCCGGGAGGCTGGTGCTGCCCACCACAGCCCGAAGCGGCCCCGGGGCTGCTCCGGTGCGCGGGGGATCGCTCATCCCCACGGCAGCCGTTACGAACAGGGGACGGCAAAGTAAAATTGAACCCACCCATCCAGCCTTCCTCCCTTGCCACACCTGCTCGGTCTCCTGCCTTGCGGTACCCAAGGACGTCACTTCTTTTCTTGTCATCTCACTGGATTAAAACCATGTGCACATCAGCAATCTGACATTAAAAAAGGACAAGTAAAGAAGTTGATCTACCTCCTCTGACAAGTTGCATAGCAAGGATCTGTACCCCCGACCGGCAGCCAGCGTGCCGAGCCGGCGAGCCGTCCATCCAGGAAGGCAGTGCTGTAAGAACCATCTCTTTTGCTACAGCTTTGCAAGACCAGTTGTCGGTGCTCTCCGGAGGTTCGGAGGACAGCCTGCGGTGCTCAGCGCGACCTGAGAAGGGGTTATCGGCGCAGCGCGGGCCGGCGACCCTCGCCTGGCAGCTGCAGCCTAGCTGCTGCCCGCGGAGGAGCAGACGGAGCTGCACATGTTCAAGTTGGAGGGCTCGGACTCGGCCTCCGTCTCGGCTTCGTCGGTGGTCTCGGGAGGGGACACGGACTCACTCATCTGCCCCTGGCTCTTCTTTAGCCTGTGCAGAGCAGAAGAACCAGGTGTTAGAGTCATCCCCAGACCCAACATCCCACCAGGAGTGGTGGGAAGCTGGTCTGCAGCAGCCAGCATGCCCCAGGCTGCCCACGCACTGCTCCTCCAGGGGGGCCTGCAGCTGACCCACGGGAAGCAAGAGGAGTCTTCCCAGAGCACACACACAGCACAGCAACCAACGTACTGGCCAAACCCCCCCAAAATTCCCCAAAACACTCCACAACAACCTGCGAGGCCTCAGCATTCAGGAGCCCACGCCAACCTCAGCCAGGAGCGCCCAGGGCTCCCTGCCGCCCACAACGCCCTGCAGGGAGCCTGTCTCCTGCTTCCCTTCCAAACCAGTGCTCCCACAGCAGCGTGCTCGAACACAGGGAAAGCAGCCGCTTTAGCTCCAGCCCTTCGCTGCCGCTCCTGCCCCGCAGAGATGCTGGCACCTCCCTTGCCTTCATTTTCCAGAACATCATCCTCTAAAGGCAGGGTGGGTGAGATGATGCAATGAGAGAGCTGAAGCAGCATCATGTAAGTATCTTGCATCCCAGAAGTTTCTCTGCAGCACATTTTATTTAATTGCAGTGATTAATAACCCCTGATCTTGTCTCCCTTTTTGGTCAGAACTGCTTTACCTAAAGAGGCAGCACCTGAGCCCTTCTGGGGCTAAGCCAGCAGTGAGGTGCTCCTGGCCCTCAGGCACCTGCACTCTGATTCCTAGGGGAAGTCAGGAAAAAGAGTATTTTTTCCTTAAAAAATAAAAAAAATACCCCGTGCACTCACTTCTCTCTGTTAAAGATGACAAAGTCCTGCTGGATGGCTTCAAGGCATTCTTGGAGATAGTCATTTTCCTGTTGAAGAACAACACGCACATAAGCAGGGCCCTTAGCATCTCACTGCTGCCCACGGCACCGCAGCGCTTCCAGCTGTGATTCCAGCTGTGTGCACAGAACCTCCAGTCACCAGGGACTTCAGCCAGAGATGGGACCGCAGAGCAGAGCACCTTCATGGCCTCATCTGGGGCTTGTTCCCTCTGTGGCGAGCACCGCGTTCAGGCACACCCGACATGGTTATCTGCACACTCCTGCACGGTCCTGACCTCACTGCCGGGGGGAGCAGTGTTTGTCCCCTCTGCCTGGGACTCGCAGAGCTCCAGGGCTGGGCAGGGGAGGCAGGGGCAGTGGGTAACGCCTGTCTGCTCCCCAAGAGTGCCCGGCACCCTGTCCAACCTGCGAGCACCTCTGCCAAGCCCCTGCCTTCTGCAGGAGCCAGCACCTGCTCTGCTGTGCAAGGAGATGGGGTCACTCCTGGGATGTGGCCGCTCTGCAGATCCGAGGCTCTTGGATTTATCTCCCTAGTGATGTAAAAGCACTGCGATGACCCAGCAAAAAGAACAAAGGCATCTCACCTCTAGCTTAACGCCTCATCTAAGGGACCTCTCCCTGAAGAAAGCCCTTGAGGGCACATTCCAGCCGCCCCAGCCAGAGCTCACCCTGGGCAGGAGTGTGGCAGAGCCATGGGGCCCACCCAGCCCATGTAGCCAGAGAAAACACAACACAAGTCACCCAAAACCAGGGCCAATGGGCCACACATTTCCACGCAGCCACCATCAGCTCTTGGGCAAACTGCTATGTGTAACCCCTCTGATGGCTGTGGAAGACACTGGCAGTGCCTTTCCAACATGTGCATCAGGTATTTTAGTTTCTCTCTTCTCCCAAGGAACAAGAGAAACTGGCCTCAAGTTGCCCAGGGGAAGGTTTAGGTTGGAGCTGAGGAACAATTTCTTCAACCCCTGCAGGGCTGTCCAGGGCTGTCCCAGGCTGCCCAGGGCAGGGATGGAGTCCCCGTGATCCCTGGAGGGGTTTCCAAGCCCCCGTGGAGCTGTGGTGCTGAGGGCCATGGGTCAGTGGTGCCCTGGCAGTGCTGGGGGAGAGGTTGGACGCCATGAGCTCAAAACTCTCTTCCAACCAAATGATTCTGTGATTCTATGTTCTTGACCAGTGTGCCCAGACCTCTGTTTCTCATTTAGTTTTCCAAAGTAGAGATCACTGTGAAAGAATTTTATCATGCTTATACACAGGGAACATTTGGTTTCAGTCAGGAAGATTCCATTGGGCAAATGCTTTTAGCAAAATAAACCTGTGGTTACTGCACTGTCACAGCACCTGCTGCTACACCCCACCCCAATTCAGCAGCTCAGCTTCTTTTCCCAGCTGGCCACTACCCCAGAAGCACTTACAGACTGCGAGCTGTCCTTGCTGTTATCCCTCGACTTGTTCTTCGCAAGCCTCTTCTTCTTCTTGTGCAGAGGCCTCGACTCCAGAATCATCTCCTCCAGCTCGAAGGTGGGGTCGCAGTGCAGGCGGCCCTTCTGCCGGGACACAGGACAGGGCACCGCGCGTTAGGCACGGCAGGGGCTCCCCCTTGCAGCAAAGACACTCGGAACACACTTCTCGGTCAGGACCTCTGCTGAACGCAGCGCTTCCCGTAACGATGAGAAGCGGGGCGCGGGTCGCGCCTACTCACGTTGGGGACGAAGCCCGGCTCCACCCGCTTCTCGCAGACGTCGCTCCAGACCACGCCGGACAGGTACGCCGAGGCCTGGACGTCGGGCAGGCAGGAGAAGCGATGCTCGGGGTTCACCGTCAGCAGCTGGGCAGAGAAAAGCATTCCCGTCAGCGCAGAGGCAGGGAGCCCAGCACCACCTGCCTCTCGGTCCACTCGGGCGGTCCGGCCGTGCCACAGCCCCCTGGACGGGAGACACCTGGCTTACTACAGGGAGAAAATATTAGAACAGCTTCCCAGAGGCTGTGAAACCGGACAAAAGTCTGGAGCCATGAGCTCTTGGACCGGTAGGGTTTGCTCCTCCCATGCCTACCTACAACAGATGACCCTTCCCAAGGCACCCATGTGCTGCCACCCCAGCGCAGCCCTCCATCCCAGGGACAGACCTCTCTCCCTTGTAAAGATGCTGAGACCCCCAGAGGGTCATCCTTTCATCCTCAACCTCCACATGTCCCATTTTCACACCGCTTCTGTGACACCAGGGGACACCACCCTGTTTATCTCACACACAGATTACTAAGCAGAGAGAAAACAATTCAGAATGACCACCTGATCTGCTGAGACACCAGCCTGAGGACAGACCTGATTTTTCCAAGAATTCATGGCTCTGTACCACGCTGTACACCCAGCTGACCTCAGTTACAGCTTCCGGGGCTGCTGGAGGTACATCTGACATGGAGATATGTCTGATGTGGAGACATGGAGGTATGCTGTATGTGGAGGTACATCTAATATGGAGATACATCTACCGTGGAGGTGCATCTAGTGTGGTGGTATGTCTATCATGGAGGTACATCTGCTCTCCCCCTGTGAAATCTTCCCCAAATCTCACCTGATGCCACCCTTGTAGTGCACCCTCAGAGCCCCATGTGCGTCCCTCCTCTCCCAAGCATGGAATGCTCATGGCAGGCGAGCTGTGCCCACCTTCACCCCTCTGCAGAAGCTGGACCCCCTGTGTGCCCGTGCAGCTGCCACCAACATCTGGACCATGCCATTTTGTCTTGCCATTTTTCCAGAGTGCTTAGAAAATCAGCTTGGCCTTGGGCACCTCAGACTGAGCGCCTGCAGTCTCCCCACTGATGGACACCTACGATAGGACCTCTACAAAATGCACATCTAGGGTGGTTTGCTTGAAAAAACTTCAGTGTAATTCTAAGCATGTTAATTATAGGTGGTTACAACAGGATTTTTTTTTCAGAAAATAAAGTCAGCATTGAGTATTTTTCCAGTGCCAAAGGTAACTGTGCAAGAAGCAGGTAACGGTGACTGTACTCGCAGCCCACCAAGCGCCCGAGCACAGGCATGTTTGTGAAGGGCCTGCGGTAAGGGACCACCTTGACCAGCAAGGGCCACCTGGGGAACATCTCAGGCACTTCTTCACAGCATAAAATTATCTTCATCTTTAAAATTAAAAGGGAGGAACTCCCAGTTCCCCAGTAAGGCCACTGAGACAGCACCAGCCCAGCAGGAAGGAGACATGGGGCGTCGATGCTGGCACAGCACTGAGCTTGCAGCTGGTCCTGGTGGGCAGCTGGGTGGGCAACCAGCACCCCTGGGCACCCACAGACCCCCCTGGGCTGCTCCAAGAGGCAGGGCACCAGGGCTGGGGCATCCTGAGCACAGAAACCTCAGCGCTCTGCAGGGGGACACAGAGGGTTCTGCCAGGCTGGGGCAGCTGCTGGGATTTTCCTGGTGAGATATTTTTAAAGGAGGGGGCTACAGGAAAGCTGGGGAAAGGCTCTCAATGAGCAGGTGCAGTGATAGGATATGGGGTAATGGTTTTTTAGCTGAAAAGGGTAGATGTCAATTAGATATGAGGAATAAATTCCTTCACTCTGAGGGTGGTGAGACTCTGGCACATGTTGCTGTGTGGATGCTCCATCCCTGGATGTGTTCAAGCCCAGGCTGGATGAGGCTTTAGAGCAACCTGCTCTAGTGGGAGGTGTCCCTGCCCATGGCAGGGGGGTTGGAACTGGATGAGCTTTAAGGTCCCTTCCAACCTGAACTGTTCTGTGATTCTCTGATTCTGTGATTCCACATTTAATCCCCGGCCGGTCCCTGGAAGCCCAGCAGCCCAGCAGATGGCAATGTGAACCTGCCCAACGCTCTGCTGCAGCTGCCCAGAAGAACCCTGCTTCTCATTAAAACAAAATCTAATTATGTAAATTGTCCACCCAACATTAACTGACATCAGAGTCACTTATTTGCTGTCAGCACCGGGTATATCTTTTTTACATCACGCTCACCAGCTACTTTTCTGAGGTCTCCAACAAGCAGAAGCTAAACCACAACCTCTGCACCAAGTCAACAACGTTCTCCTCTAGTAGCAGAAGGAAAGCAGCAGATGGGGACCCCCCAGAGACCATTCTCACAACTGAACACACCAAACGAGGCCCTTCGGCCCCGGGAGCAGCTAACGGGGCAGAGGCAGCACACGCTGCTCCGTCTCAGCCTTTTGGGTTCTGATCAGAGAGGGGCTGCTGGAAGGGCACAGTTCTAGCCCAGGCAGGAATTTGATTGTCTCAGCACACCCAGCCTTTTTCCTTCCCTTGCTATAAAAGATAATGCAGCTGATTACAGGGATAATCAACAAACAATTCACAAGATTAATCTGTGCTTAGCCCTGAATAAAGTCATAAAAACTAGTCCTACTTCAGTTCACGTTCTTTATTAATATGATGAAAATTTTCCAGTTAGTTGCGCACGCCCCGCGGCTCATGCAGAAGGAAAACCCCTCCAGCAGGGCTACCACTCACCTTCCTTAACAGAGCAACCATTTCTTTTGACCAGGCAGACGAGTACTGAACGCTCACGGTACTGAAGAGCTGAACTAACGACTCCACGGGGTTGTTGGAGTGGATGTCATATGGTCTCTGGGAGGAAAAAGCAGGAAGATGAGGAGAAATTCCCTCTCCTCTCTGCAGTCCATCAGAAAGCGCGTTCTGACCGCCCGGGAGCCTTACCCAGCCCCGCAGCAGCTCGTAAGCCATGATCCCCAGCGACCACCAGTCAACCTCGAAGGAGTAGCCCGTCCCGCCGTTCAGGAAGGAATGGAAAATCTCTGGGGCTGAGCAGAGAGGACAAAATGCAACGGGTTATTTGTTGATTTCGGTCTGTTTCTATTTCAGTATTTCAGGGAAGTCATTACATAAACGTTATGGTTATTTTCACATAAACATTATGGCTATTTTCACCTAAACCCAGTGGTGATTTTTACGCCCTGCTGCCCGAGGGCAGGCTTTGCAAGCCAGGGCGAGCAGCAGCGGCACCAGCAGCAGCAGTGGCAGCACCACCAATGTGCCAGCCCTCGCTGGGCAGCTGGGCTAGAGACTGCCTGCAGGCACGAGCCTTCCCAGCCCAGCAAGCGAGGGACTGCAGAACCCCAGTACCTGCTGGGATGCTCTGAATCCCAGCGTGGGCCAGCAGGGAGGGCAGGGGGGTCGGGAAGGACGTGCTGACAGCGGTTCCTTCACCCTGGGAGCTTCGCTTTTCAAACGATCGGGCTCCGCTGCCTGACTTGGGCAGGGACATTAACGCGCTGAGTGAATTCAGCACCTTTGTCGCGGGCAGGGGCTGTCGGGCGGCACGCGGTGAGCACCCCGCAGACATGGAATGGGTGCGAGGACCAGCCAGCATTGCTCACCCATGTATGGCTTGGTTCCAGCTAGCGCCGTTGCTCTTTCGCCGTCCCTAATGATCGTCGCGATGTTAAAATCCGTTAAATGCGCGTGACCTGGAATAAAGACAGGGTTTAAGAAGGGATTAATTGCGGCGCAGACCAGTGCAGATGGAGAGTCAGAACATGTCTGTCTCATCGGTATCTGCCCCCAGACAGTGCAGCACAGGCATGGGCAGGGCAGGGCCAGACCCACCGGCTGGCCAGACCAGATCCTGAGGCTTTCCCAGGATCTCAGGCTGGCAGGTGATTAAACTTTTGGGTCTTGGTTTTGAAGCACCCTTGGAGCAAACGAGTGGCCTACACCAGCTCCAGCACTCAGTCAGATTCCTCTAGACAGGACCAGCAGTTGGCTAAGACAACAGGGAAACACTGTATGAAGATACTGCCTTGGCTGTATTAATTAAAACCCTCAAACCAGTTCTGGTGAAAGCCATTGAATCACAACTGCCCCAAAGTCCCAGAGCTAAACCAGTGCTGCCAGTGCTGCCAGTCTGCACAGACCACAGCAACTGTGGACATGCCAGTGGTATGAAATCATAGCAATAGTGCCCAAACCTTGGAGGCTGTGTGACAAAATCATTAAGGTATTTCCAGAAGTGCTGGGACACCTCCTCTCTGTTTCTACTTTCTCTGTCATGAGGACCAGAATTTACCATTCAGAACAGGTCATTATTCCCAAGCCAGCCTGGCTTGCAGAAAGTCCAGCACTTGTCCTTCTTGAGGCTACTTTCTGCTCTCCGTCTACAAGGCAGCTACGAACGTGGTGTGTACATCACAGGCTGCCCTGTCCTGTGAAGCCTCCCCTTACATCTCCTTCTTCCCATTTGTGTTTGGGCTTGATAAAATGCCCTGCAGTATTTGCTACCGAACATCCATCCAAGTGCAAGCGTTGGTTTTGAAGAGGCTTTATGGTAAAACTCAGATGTTTTGGATCCTGCTGTCCTGAGGGATTGTGTCTTAGTTTTATAAGATCTGCTACTGGAGGAGCGGTCACTGTAGGAACTCCTGTGGTGTTTCTCCTCTGTACCACTGAGAGAGATGCTCTCATACCAAGAGATGGTCTCACAAAGGTTCCTGAACTCACTCCACCAGGCTCAGCCCAGATCCATCCCTCCAGGAAGACACCAAAACCAAGACCTGTGCACAGGGGCACTGTGGGGAGAGGAGGCTGAGTGTGGGGGTAAGAGGAGAGGGGCTGCTTTTGGTGGGTTCTCCCTGGTGTGACAAGGCACAGGTATATTCAACAAACACCCATCGATCAGAAGTAGCGGAGGTTTTTCCACACTCTTTCCAGATAAAAAGACGACCAAGTTATTTGAGACTGTAAAGAATCTGTCCCTTGAGCAAAGGAGGCAAAGCAAGGCAGGGGGGTCCTACCTTGCTCATCGAGGAGGATGTTGTCTGGTTTTACATCTCTGGGAAAAGAAGCAAGGTCACAGTAAGATGAAATCTCAGTCAGATCAAGGATGCAGCTCAACAGCAAAAAACCTGCAACTTTTTTATCTATCAAAAATTAGATTTAAAAAAAAATACCCTAACCTAGAATCATAGACTGGTTTGGGTTGGAAAGGACCTTTAACATCATCTGGTTCCAAGCTGCCTTACCACAGGCAGGAACACCTCCCACTAGAGCAGGTTGCTCAAAGCCCCATCCAGCCTGGCCTTCAGCACTTCCAGGGAGGAGACAAGTCCCTTTATGAAGGACTAGAAAAATCTTTTCCTGGGCAACTGGACAAAAAAGTGGGAGCATTGGACTTGTTCAGGCATCGCTTCCAAGAAAACTAATAACACAATAAAGGGCCTATTTCTGTCAAGGTCTTGATCGTTTTGGAACCCCCCTTGGAAGGTACTTTCAGTCCCCAGCAAAGCATCAGGCTTCCTCCAAGTGATGGGGAGCAGGACCAGCGGCCGAGGGTGGCCGGGACCAGCACCACCAGTGCGGCTTCGTGCCAGCAGGTCACTGATTCAGGGGCACCGGTGGCATTAAGCAACGACAGCATCACCCACCCCACCGCAGCCGCGGGCAGGTCCCGCCAGCGAGGAAGGCTCTCTGGGGTTACCTGTGGATGATGTGCTGACTGCGCAGGTAGTCGAGCGCCAGCGCCATCTCACAGATGTAGAGTTTGACCGTCTCCTCCGTAAACTGAACGTTTTGCTGCAGGTGGTAGCGCAGGTCGCCTCCGAGAAGCAAGTCCACCACCATGAACATGTCCTCCTCATCCTGAAAGGAGTACCTGCGGGACCGGTGGGGCGTGAGCCAGCGCCACGAGTCTCACAGGACTCCCAAAGCCAGGCTGGGCTTTTCCTCCCGCTAATCCCACAGCTCCCATGGGAACTGCAAACAGCCCCGCGCCGAGCACACGCTGCAGTGGGCTGCACTCCCTCCTCACGAGGCAAGCGCGACGCAAGACGCTCTCTTGGGTTTTCACTATTGCTGCACTAAGAGGTCCATGTCCCAGTTAACTTCCCCACCATCACCTCCCGAGAGCTGCCCCGGCAGAGCTGCCAGCAGAGCTGGGGGCTTCAGGAGCCGCTCACCTCACAGCGACTTTGCCTTCTCGATTGCGAGCAATCTGATAAACCTGCTTAAAATATCTCTGCCGATCCCGAAAGTGAATTGGAAAACACAACTGATAATTTAACCATAAAAACCAGAAAAAGAGATTTATATTTACAGTAGAGTAAAACGCCTCTCTAAACCCGCAGCGGATCCCACAGGAGACTGGCAGCAGTGAGGATACACCACCAAACAACGCTCCATTGTTATATTTGGTGACTATTTCTAAGGAGAGAGTACGTGGGATTGTGTAATACTTATGAATCACACGCTTCTGCTCTCATCTTCAATGTAGGCTTATTCTAGAAGTGTGAGCTGAAGGGGAAAAACCTGCAAAGAGAGCAAGCTTTCTCAAGAATTTCGTTACTTGCTGTAAAAAAATATTTGCAATTTTTAAAATGCTGAAAAAAACCCCATAAAATTAACTTGTCTGGCTACTCTGGAGCAACAGACCAAATAAAGAATGCAAAGTGTTGTCGACTTTCATCACCTTGGGTATAAAACTGTCTGAATTTTTGATGTCTCCCCTCCTGCCAAGCCTGCCCCGCACCTGACATCGCTGGAGAGGGACCAGGGATTTTTCTACTAATAAAAGCTATAAATAATCTTCTCTAAAAATTGCTAGTTTCTTAGGCTTTTCAAACTGCTATTAGCTACAAAAATTGTCCCCACGCAGTATCAGACTCCCCACGGAGCATCTCACCTCTCGGTATCTCCACGCACATGCGAAGGACTCTAAGAGCCAGCGCCAGGAGCAGCACCCTGCTGCCCCAGGCCACCTTCGCCGAACTGCACAGCAACACAGCGTGATCCAGAAGTGTTCTGTGGTTAAACTGGCAGAGGGGGCCCTTGGGAGGGACCTGAGAGTGGTATGGGCAAGAAGGCTGTGAAGAACACCCAGCAGTCACACCCTTTGGGCTTTGGGGGAAAAGGGGAAGCTGAGCTGTTTTGAAGTGTTTGATGCCATAACATTTGAGTATCTTCTGTGCTGTGTTTCCTGAACTCATCCCACGTTATCATGGACCTCCAGCACAGCAGCTCACTGGGATGCTCCCATGAATGACCCCAGGAGGACAGGGAGAACATGGCTCTGATGGCACCCAAAGGCAGAGGAAAAGGAGCCGCTCACCAGAGATTCACCAGGAACACGTGCTCGATCTCCTGCAGGATCTCCAGCTCTCGGAACACGTTGCGAACCTCGTCTCTTTCGATGCACTGCTGTTTGTTCATGTACTTCATGGCATACATCTTCTCAGTGTCTCTCTTCTGCACAATACACACCTAAACCATGCCAGAACAGGAAGGAAAAAGGAGATTTAGTAAGACATTCCATGTCCTCGTATGGTGCTTTACTGGGATGAGACCCAGAACACTCAGCACATCCGCCCCAATATCCAACATTCCTGACCCCTGGGCTGTGACTTGGGATCTGCAGATCTAAGCACCCTGCTCCAGAGCCAGGCCCAGGCTGCCCAGAGAAGTTGTGGAGTCTTCTTGTCTGGAGAGATTCCAAAGGCGCCTGGACCCTGCGCTGCTGGGCCCCCTGCTCTGGGTGCCCCTGCTGGGTGGAGCAGGGGGGTGGCACCAGAGCATCTCCAGAGGGCCCTGCCAACCCCACCATGCTGGGGTTCTGTGACCAAGCTGCCCGCTGCTGCCTGGGTCCCTCCCACCTCTCACCACTGCCTGCTCTGCTCCCCACCACAGCCTGTTCTCACAGTTGGGCAATCAGGAGGCCACAGTGGGTCCCCACCATGGAACATCATGTTCCCATCAGCCGCTGGCAGCCATCCATCCAACCATCCATCCATTCAATCCATCCATCCATTCATCCATCCAATCCATCCATCCATCCCTCCACCCATCCATCCCCTGCTGGCACATGGAGCCAGCTGCCCAGCAGCCCCTGGCCCAGGGGACAACCTCCTCTGCAGCAGGCAGGGATCCTCTGGGCTGGCCCAGGTCCCCACCAGCACTGCCACTGGAGGGCCACCCTCTGCCTCCTAAGGACACTTTAACTACCGAGGGAACTATTTTTAAAGGAGCCAATTAGTTATCAAGGTAACTATACTTGAATGAACTGATGAAATTTCTACATCGGGTATAATTACATCTGTCCTCTTCTAATTACCAGACACGCTCGTGATTACCATGTGCTGGATACACTTTCTTTGAAAAACAAGCAAATTGGCATTTTGGTCATAGAGCCTTGGCAGGGAGGCTGACCCGGGGGTGGCTTCAGGCAGCTCATTAGAGAGCAGGTCACAGTCACAGAGCCAAGGAAGACTCTGCGGCTGGCAGAAAACATCGCAGCCGGGCGCGAGCCGCCGGGCTCCTCCGCGCCTCTAAACCACGGCCATTAATAACCGCTTGCAGGTGCTAACAGCGCATGATAGAATATCATCAAGGACACACTGCAGCAAGAAGGTGACAAAATAATAGGTGGTTATCATTAGCCTGATAAATACATCCCAATTAGCGACGCACACCAAAATTAGGGGGATGATTCTGCAGCCGTCGTTATGGCAGGAATGGAAAATTCTGCAGGGAAACGTCTCTGGGCACGGCACAGACCCCACGCTGCGGGCTCAATTCTGAGGTGGCTGGACCCGAGCAACATTCTCTGGATGGAAGTTGCACTTTGCCCGGAGCCCAGCACCGCTGGCAGAGCCCGAGCACGGTTGGCACAGCAGCGGGTTCGGCCGGAGGGCAGCTGGGCCCTGCAGCCACAGCGGGGCACATCTCGGCACGCTGCCCCCCGGATCGGTCCCCAGCAGACCAGCAACTCCAAGGTCTGCACGTGGTGCTTGCTCCTGTGAGCCAGCAACGGGCCCTCAGGGACAAGAAGCCAATGGTCTCCTGGGGGGCATTCAGAAGAGTGTGGGCAGCAGATCAAGGGAGTTTCTCCTGCCTCTCTGCTCTGCCCCAGGGAGGCCACCTCTGGAGTTTTGTGCCCAGTGATGGGCTCCCCAATTCAAGAAGGCAAGGAATTACTGTGGAGAGTTCAGTGGAAGATAGGAAGATGCTGAGGGGCTGGAGCATCTCTGTGCTGGGGAAAGGCTGAGAGCCCTGGGGCTGTTCAGCTGCAGAAGAGCAGCCTGAGAGGGGAGCTGAGCAATGCCGAGCAAGAGCTAAAGGGCCCTTTAGGGGGCGAGAGGATGGGGACAGACTCTGGTCAGGGGTGCCCAAACTGGAACCCAGGAGGTTCCACCTGACCAGAAAGAGAAACTTTCTTGCCGTGAGAGTGGCAGAGCCCGGAACAAGCAGCCTCATTGGCTGGCAGGGAGCAGTGCTTCCCCAAGACTGATCAAGTAGGTTGCTTTCACAGGAGGAATACCTGATAATGTTGAAAAAAGACACTGCAGGAGATCATAATTCTAACAAAGTAGGTTTGGGTGTGTTCCTAGCAGTGCTGGCTGCCTCAGTGTTGTTGGGCTGT
The DNA here is from genome assembly GCA_024605025.1 of Megaceryle maxima. NCBI lineage: Eukaryota > Metazoa > Chordata > Aves > Coraciiformes > Cerylidae > Megaceryle > Megaceryle maxima. Next base: position 14,941 of record JANHGN010024612.1, read on the forward strand.
CGCTTCTCCAGGACTGAAGCGGGCAAGGGCTGCAGGGTGGGGATTTTCTATACTTTGGAAACAATTTAAAATTAAAATAAGAAAATAAATAGGAGGACTTTTGGTGTGCGCTGTGGCTGTCACCGGTGTGCGCTGTTTCAGAAGAATGGGTTCATTTCTGTGTCCCTCACTCCCAGCAGGACACGGAGGGGCTGGAGCGTGGCCAGAGAAGGGCAACGGAGTTCGGGAAGGGGCTGGAGCACAAGGGTGGTGAGGAGCAGCTGAGGGACCTGGGCTTGTTGAGCCTGGAGAGAAGAAGGCTCAGGGGAGACCTTCTGGCTCTGACAG
>JANHGN010024613.1:0-17352 GCA_024605025.1 Megaceryle maxima
CCGGCGCAGAGGAGCGGGAAGGTGAAGGGGGGGATAGGGGAAGGGGGGGGGGGGGAAGCGCGTTTGGTCCCCGCGCCCTTATCTCATCCTAGCGGAGCCCGGACTCGCCTTCGCCGCCTCCCCGCCGTGTGGGCGTCTCAGGCGGGATCCCCCCTCCCCTCCGCACCGCCTCCTCGGGCCGCCATCTTGGCTGTCACGGGGAGTGGGTTGCGGGGAGGCGGGCGCCGACTCGTGATCGCGGCGGGGAGGGCGCCCGCCGGGTTCTGCTGCCCTGCCACCCCCCAGGCGGATCCGCTGCCGCCACCACGCTGCCGCTGTCACAGCCCCGGCGCCCTGCTCGCCTTCTGAGGACTCCCTCTGACAGGGCGGGCCCGGCGGCCTCCGCCTCCCTCCTTCTCCCTTCAGGGAGCGGCGAGCCACCGGCGGCTCTGAACCGTGAGGGACGTAGCGGGACGCCCTCGGGTGAAATCCCCTCAGCACAGACTACAAGACGACGCGCAGGCCATGGGCTCGACTCTTCCCCCCCCCCCCCCCCCCCCCCCCCCCCCCCCCCCCCCCCCCCCCCCCCCCCCCCCCCCCCTTCCCCCCTCAGCCTCACAGCGTCTCCCGCCCGCCAGCAGTACCTTTGATTGAAACAGAAATTAATCTCCGGCCCAAATATGTCCATTTTTCGCTCACCTGCGGTGCCCGTCGGCAGGACCCGGAGGAGGTGCCGGCTGTCTGGAAAACAGAGGGGAAGAGAGAACGGGGGATTTTCTGCAGGCTTGATGTAACCCGCACCAGGTTGTTGCATCAAAGACTAGGAAAAGAACACGAGACAAAAATAATCTTTTAAGAGCGTGCGGCTTAGTGCCGCGTGTCAAGATGTTGCTGAGCACAACAGAGTGAATCCTGCTGCTCGGACCGACACACAGAAAATCCTACTTTTCTGGCACCTCTTGTCCTATCACCCTGGGTTTCAAAATTTGATTCCAATGTGCTATTTTGGAAGTGATGTTTAAGGATAGGCTCCAACCGTACAATTTTGGCTTAGCTGCCCTCAGTCCTGGATGTTTGGCTCGAGGGTTTAGATGTGGCTCATTCTAAAGACAGTAAATCCATAGGAAGTTCTGATTCTGGACTATAAATGCTTACGTATGTTCAAACCTACTGTATTGGCTTACCTCATCCCTCTGACAAATCTGACCAAATAGGAGAATGTAAAAACAAAATGTACAAAATATGACCTTTTTTTTTTTAATCCCCACATGCTTTTATTAATATGACTGTTTATAGCAGGAATGCTGCTCCTCCTACCTCCACGTAGAAAGCGGAGCGGCTGACACCAGCCAGTCTCTACCCGGGCAGAAGCACCCATGTGCAAGCCTGTACATGCAGACACAGCTTTGTGCTGCCAGGTTTGATATTTGTGAGCTGAGTCTTGTCCCTTTTTTTTTTTTCTCAACAGAGAGCAAACTGACTTAAGGAACGTGTCAAACCCCCTATCCGAGGCAGGGACTGCAAGAACAACATTGCCCATTCCTTGTATATCTATGTAAAATCCATTTCTAGCCACACCCATAAAGACATTTCTCTCTCTCAACATTTTATAGTGGGGTCAGTGAGGGATCAAAAACCCCGAACCTCATTACTTTTTGTAGTTTGCGTTCTTTAGCGAGTCCTTAAATTATTTAGCATGCTGGTAGAATTGTTTCTAAATCCTTTGATGCTTTTTGCTGTATTTTAATCCTGGAATTTTATTGCTATTTATTTGAGTAAAAATAAAAATAATGAACTCCATCTTCTGGCTTGTGGTAATAATTTTGGTATTCAAACTACTCTGTGCTCTCTGCCCTTGCTCGTTTTTCATGTAGGCATCATTTTTAGGCTTCAGTGTTAACATCCAAGATTAATGGGTCTGTTCCCAGTTCTGAGAGTATTGTTTCAGCTGCATGTATATTGAAGCAAAATCACTGCACTGATGTATGAATAAGTCCACCTTGCAGAGTTTAGGTTCATAACCATTAAAATATTCTCGACTATTTCTAATGGAAACTTTGATTTTATACAGAAACGTAATTCTTAAACATTTTGTGGCAGTTTTCATACTTTCCAGCTTGTGCCATAGGTAAAACTTTGTGTAGACATCTTTGATTTGCTGTTAATTTACAGCCCGACCTGTTTATTTCCCTCCATCGTTTCTGTCCTTCTAGGACTTACCTGCATTTAATTACCTATTGCATCAATGTCAACAAATGGCAGTCAGGGACGAGGATCTCACCCTGCAAGGCCTGATAGGAACACCAAACAAAATACTTTCTGCCCGATCCTACCATCGCAGCTAAGCCAGTGCTTATCTCTGTCCTGTCCTTCTTGTTCTTCCATCTCCCCCTCCTTCCCACCCTGTTCCATCAAGCCTCCTCTGCTTTCTCTCCATGACCTACCTGCTGCCCGCTCACTCTCTTGGCTGTGGCACACATTCTTCCCCACCAGCACGTTTAATTGCAATGCTCCATTTCATTATTAGCTTGTCACCACCGAGTCACCTTTCCTAACTTACAGCCAGCCACGGAGCTTTCCTGTGTAGCTTGTCATCCATTTTCCACACTAATGCTTGTCGAAAGCCACGTGCGAAAGGGTCTATGAAAAAGAATGACTACAGCGCTGTATTTATTTCTGAATAAAGAGCAGCATCAGTGAATAGTGGTACTGTACAGGCAGAGACAGTTTTACTGTGTGCCCAGCTCCTGGCTGGCTCGTTGCACAGAACCGTGTCTATGCGTCAGTCAAACAAAGCCTTTCCCTTCTTGGGGACTTCAGGGATCTCCAGGCAGTGGTCTCTGCCCACGTACGGAGACCAGCCCCAAGATCATTAAGTCAACAGAAATCTTCCTACTAATTCCAGTTAGTGTTGGATCAGATTCTTGCTATGTGTAGTAAGTTAATTAAAGAAGTGAACAACAACATGTAGCGCAGGTGGGCAGGCACCAAGCGTGCTTAATGTGGTATTCTGCTGCCTCTCCGGCGCAGGGTGGAGCACTGGCAGCCAGATTTAGCCTCCCCAGGAGCACAGCCAGGGAGTCACACAGGGTTTCTAAGGACTGGCAACTGCAGAATCAATTTTTCCATGTTGCAACCCCAGATTTCTAGCTTGTGGCACTGGAGCAATTTTCAAAGTACTGTTTATCTTATTTCAAGTGCATTTTACACATGGGTAAACTCAAGCGAGGCAAAGGACGAATGGCAGATGGTCAGTGTCAGAGCCAGGAATGGAATGGAGGACTTCCCTGTCCTAGGACATGGTTTAACAGACTTTGTCCCAGGATTGTGAGATTTGTCTACTTATAATTCATGAGGCTTCAGCAGTTCTCAAAAAGGGAAAAAAGAAAAAAAAAAAGAAAAAAAAAAAAGGCAAAAAAAGCAGCGGCTATTACTATTCATAGTGGTTCCTGGCAGAGCCTGGCTTCCATAGGCAATACTATTTTAGTTTCGTAAGTACACAATTTGGGGCTTGATCTATTCACTTTCTTACCAGTTTTATTCCTTTTGAAGTCTCTTGGCTGTGCTACACGAACTGCTCATTTATGTCTACAGCAGGGAGCAGGGGGAGGGGAAGAATGAGGCTCCAAAAAAACCCAGCAGAAGATCTTTCAAAGTGACATGACAAATCTGTAACCTAGGTAAAAATAACTATAAAGATAATGATAAAGGGTAATTAGAAACCATGTAACTGGCAAAACAACACTCTGCACTTCAGAGGATGAATTGCCTTACCCTGTCCAGTAACCCACTTTACGGTGCAGTAATGGATCTACATCCGGAGGGTTATGCAATGAAATGGAGCCTCTGGCAAGCTGGAATCACACAGAAAATGAAGCAAAATCTTCTTGAGGTTTTTTACATTGGCATAGTTGAAAATCTGGAACTTATCCCTTTTGACATCAAGAGGCCATCCCTGCTTGGAATGATTTAAATTCTAGGACAGATTATGAAATAATAAAGTATTTAAATATTATGATGCAGCAGGACAACAGTGCAGTTATCCTTCAAGTATAGTATTTCTGAAAAGGCTTTCTGCACTCCAGAGAAACTACTGATTATAAATTATAAAAGAGGCAATAGAATATTGTGCATGTATTAAAAAAAAAAAAAGAAAAAAAGAAAAAAGAGGTTTCAGACCTTTCTCTAGATAAAAAAACTTTCCAAAGCAAACTACCAGTAAATGAAATGAACACAGGGCCTGGTCCAAAGGCCACTGAACTCAGCAGAAGCACTGCAGGGCGGTTCAGTAGCTGTCACAGTCACGTGTGTCATGAATTACAATTCACAAAAAGAAAATCAAGAATGTTATCATATATAAGTATGGATAAAAACCCAATTGCAGTGCCTAGGCATTCCACTTGGATGAAATGAGCAGATTTTGCTCCAGCAGGTAGACTTCCTCAGCAAGGATTTAATGCCAATATTTATGTGAGAGTTTGTAGTCCTAAAAAGCAGAGAAATGCTTGGAAAGAAAAAGGAAAGAAAATGCATCCAAAGAGGAGACCCAAACGCTTCCAAGTCATTTCTAGAAATGAAAATCTGATGCAAAGTCATTATCATTTCACTTTTCAGTGCCGATTTGTTTCCTCGGGATTTCAGAGTGGGTATCTGCGAGTTTAGACTGTGTATCATCAAGTTTTCCCTCAACTAAAACTATTCACAAGTCATGGCAACAACTATCAACTGATAACAGACCCACTGACAGCTGCTGACTGGTATTAACTGGTGAGAAAACAGTTAACACTGTGTTTTGCTGGGATGCTGCAGGGAGGGGTACGGAGCGAGTGATGCCATACCTCTTGTCTGGTTGTTCGTGGGCAAACAAGCGTGTACAGCTGGAGCATATTTCTGGAATGGCTCTTCTCGTAGACACTGGAAGCTCTGAAACAAATATTTGCAGTGGGCTTCTTGAGAAGAGGACAGCAGAAGGGTTGATTGAGGATGGTCCAATTCCTAATGCACGTACCAAACCCAACTTGTCGTCTGTTCTGGCACTAACCTGTTTTAAATAGTGCTCTCGTCAGGAAAGTGAGATAACACAAGCTTCTCTTTGTGGAGTAATATCAGGAAGGAAATTCTGCGTGCAGATTCGGCAGCAAAAATAACAGTCTTTGGGCTGTAAATGTACACACACTGATACTGCTGTTTTGCTGCTATTTTCAGCAGCCCCTGCACCTTCAGGGGTGAGGGTTAGGACTTAACTATTGCCACTGCCATTCATGCTTCTGCCTTAAAGGTTCAATTTGGACTTGTGCTCTTTGGTCCATCTGGAGGTGATTTCGCCAAACAGCAGCAGTCTTTTCTCTGAATCGGTCTGATTCATCATCCAGAGTCACACCACGTGACGCTGCGCTGCTGTGGGCATCTTCTCTCACATCAGATATAAAACACTTGCCTTCACTTGAGATCTCAGTTCCTTATTATTTGCACTTCTATTTAACTTTGAATCTTGCCTAGGCCAAGTAATTGCATTCCACATATCTAAAGGTTCCCCGCAGTTTTGTCTGGCTAAGATACACCAGGCTCTAAACTCTCGTGTAGTCCTGCTGTTTGAAGTTCTTGTGTTTTGTTCTGGCGATCGCTTATGTCGTGATGGGTTAAGTGAAGTATATCTGTCAGTTAACCACTTCTCAGGAGTACTGTAAGGCTTAATTAATGTTTGAAGAACACCATGGAGATTCTCAAGAGAAGCAGCTATAGAAGTGCAAAGAAAGATAATTAATTTAAAACTACCTCATTTTTGAGTAAATGGCTAACAACACTTAAGATGACATTCTCCAAGTAAAACTAATTTCTTTGATTCTTAGATAAAAAATGTTCTGAAGTCTGAGCTTCCATTTGCTACTAGCACTGTATGATACACTTTGAATTTTGTTGTCCTTCGATATCCTTTGATATATCATAACACAGCTTGCTTTAGTTCAGGAAACAGAATTATGTAAGACATCTGAAAGTAAAACAAACCACCAAGATAACTAAATTAATAAACTCAAAGACAATCCACTTCACTATATGCCTTTAATATATTAAGTATCTGAACCATAAAGCCTGTAATTAATATTATGGTATAATTTCCATATTTATTTATATGGCATCTCATTTACATAAATAATCATTATCTGGAAATAAAACCAGATCATTAAAATTCAGAAAGCTGACAAGCCAGATTGAGATCATGGAAGATGTACCAAGGAGATTTGCTAGCCTCCCTCTTTGAAACTGTTCTGAGAGAAAAAACTCTGCTCCCAAGCAAGCTTAAACAGGACACTGCTTTGGAAAGAGAAGCGGTGCTTCATCCACATGGCATCACCAAACAGAACAGTTATTTTGTACAGTGAGAAAACATTGGGTCACTCTTCCCCTGGAGGGTTTCCAGGAAAATGCATTTGACACATCTGCACTGAAAATCTGACCCAGATTATAGCTGGTGTTCTCATAACATGGATTTTCTGCTTTTCTGAAACTCTACACATGTCAAAATATTTTTTCAAAATACTTCTTGCTTCCAAAATATTTCTGATACCCAGGGTATTTTCAAAATTTTGCATGTAGTCAGAAAACACATTATGCATGAAAAAAATTAAAAAAAAGGAAGAAAATAATGGCACTACCATGTTTCTATTTGCAAGCTGGATTCTCCACTCCTTAACTATTAGCTAGGGAGTCACAGGTATTTAAAAAATATGTCCTGGTTGACTATAAGAATGCATCTCAGGCCCTGCAGTCAGTGCTCTTGTGTTCAAGATGCAGAGAGGTCATTATTAGACTTTTTTTTTTTCCTAAGGAGAAATAAACACACTAATTTTTAAAAAGCTACAGCTATGGAACATATTAAAAGAAATATCACAATTGCCCTGTTAAGTCAGACCTGTGTTTATCATCTTTCAGCATAAGATACGTCATTGAAGTATAAGGACAAACCCACCAGAATAAGGCAAAACACCACAGTCTGCCCCGTTCAGATGACTTTCTGTCTAATTCCTAGAGAATGGAGGTTGGCTCAAGTACTGAGTTCATCTCAATATAGTAATTTTAGTATCTGTTATTTTATCTTGGGTACTTTTTAAATCTGTATCAGTGCCCAGTTCCTCTCCTAATTATCTCAAAAGCTTTTCTTCTGTAACTGCTTTGGAATGTTCCCTTATATTGTAAAAAATACCAACCTCATTATATGGGGTCTTAATTACACTAATCTATCATTTCAGTTAGGTAAGAGTGTACTTGTTTAAATTGTGAGCAACTGCTGAGAAACGGCGGCCTAACAAAGTTAACGACATTAAATCTCACTGGTGAGTCACCATGAATATAGGTCAGATCAAGCTTCTGCTCTTTGCTGAGCTCTCAGAGGATCTGTCCCAGCTTACCCAAAGGAGCCCCTCGTGCAGTCAGAACTCAAACTTCAGTCTGTATTCCTTCACCACAATAGCTGCCACTCGAATGGGGGAGTTTAGAGGAGATGAACGCTTTCTTAGCAACTAGTCCCCAACCTGGAGCTGACAGAGGAGATGACAGTCAACACAAACCACAGCACCTCGAGAGTAAAATACAAAACCGATTTGTTTAACCCCAGCTCCCTCAAATAATATGGCTCAATCTCATTCATTTCAGCCTCCAAATCAATGTGCTAATGGCAGAAGAGGGAGAGTGACATATCTAATCTGATTTATACCTGGAAGGACCCTCTCCTGCAACAGTGAGGAGCTCTGTGTAGTGAGGTAGGCAGAGACAACTGTGGATTAATTAAACTGCTTGATCACCTCCTTGAAAAAAAGTACAAGCAAATGTCAAAGCAATGGAAGTAACTCATGTAACCAAGTTTGAATCATAATGACAGTTAAACTATCTTAATAGATGGCCATTTTTAAAAATCACAGTCTGACTCTTAATACACAAAAGAATACTTCCAATAGAAATAATGAAATTGGAGGAAATGTCCTTGGCAAGTCAATTTGTTCCATGCTGCTGATGGTTCCTGTTAGTGACAGGGATTTTTTTTCAAGAAGGAAACAATGGAAAACAGATGCAAAAGCATTTACCAGAAGGCCAGGCAATGGCAGTTTTTCCAAAACGTCAAGTGTGAAGAGTAGAGTCAATTTAAAAGAGAATTAATTATTTAAACTGAATTAATTTGGCTACAATGTAGGCCTGTTAAACCATCTCATCCATCCTGCTTCCTACTGTGCTGTGCCTTACAGTCTAAGTCTAAATACTGACCTCTGTTTTCTAACACTTCAACTGAAAAAAACCTTACCCAGCTGTAGTACCACTGGGTTGCTATTCTAATATATTTACTGCATCCCTTCCAGGAACTCACACAAAGAATTATGCTCACCACCTCCACATTCCCAACTCAGTGTAAGTTTAATCCTTGGGTCCACTTTTTCCCCCTTTTCCTCTTTCAGCTTTGCACTTCTTGTGGTGTTCTTAAGACACTTCAGGAAATTTCCATCCCTGCATTCATCAGATCCATCCTTTGCCTGCAAATCTGTCCTTTTCATAAAGTCCCTTATATCTTCATTTTCAACAACTTTTTTTTGTTTGCTTCAAGCGTTGCCTTGTCACTGCTTGCCTTTGGGGAAAGGAAAGTGACTGCATTTTAGGTCTACAGCTTTCATATGGAAGGTTATTTTCTCAAAAGATTATCCCAACCTACTTCCCCTGGAACCAACCATCCCAAAGTGCTTCATTTCCTTTGAAGGAAATATTATAGTTTGTACAACTAGGTTTGCAGTTACACCTGTCTATAGATACTGGTTTTGTAAGAGTAAGGTGATTCTCCTCCTCTACCCTGCTCTCATGAGACCCCACCTGGAGTACTGCATTCAGCTTTATTTCTTCTATTTCATGAAGGAAAAAGAATTCCTGTCCACGAAGCAATAAACTTAATTGCCCTGAGTCTTGCCTCTATTGGAAATGTACATCAATTTAAATGCATCAGTGTAAAAATCAGTTTCATCAAACTATCTCAAAGCCTGAAAATAGATTGAATACTGGTTTAACACTTACATATAGCCATTCATATTAAAGTTGTTATTTACAAGAGCTCATAATTAATAGAAATAAGAAGTAAAACAGCTGAGGTGCAAGAAAAAAAATCTTTTTGAGTGCAACTTCTTTTTAAAATGACCGTTAAGAACTCTCTTCTTAGCATATTCAAGGCCTTGGAGGAATACAGTTGGTTGGGATATACTGCTCCTTATTTCACGGTGTAGTAAAACAACATATAAAAAGTGAAACACACTGAGGCCAAACTAACATCTTCACTCCTCCCATTATGCAGAGGGATGGGAACTGACATCAGTGAAGAATTTCAGCACAGAAATGGAACCCAGCAGATGCTAGTTCACTTTATTTTTAATTTTTTTTTTTTTTTTTACCCTAAAGCCTGCAGCTAATACCAAGCATGGCATGCAACCGTTGTTCAGCTGCTGTAACATAAATGCCTCGTGTGGACTCCTCTCTGACAACAGTCCCAATCCAAAGCTCAGGTCAAACTGGAAAGGAGCCTACGGAAGGTCCAATAAGCAACAATTAATTAATGATATTTAAATTAAACTCTACATAATGTTGAATTTCTTAAATTATTTTCTACGCTGTCATTTGCTCGTCATGCGAGGGGAACGACTAATGCACCTACTGAAAAATCTGAGGGAGTTCTTAGAAACCATAATGTTTTGTGAGATCACTCATAACCAAATACATGAAGGAGTATTCACCGCACCGCTATAGCGCAGCCCGTATTAGATCTCCATAGTTACACTTGGCATAACAAGTACAAAACCAAAGTGTCTTTGCCGGGCTGATAAGCAGACAGGAAGCAAGAGAACATCTGCTACAGCTTTAGATGGTTTTGCCTTCAGCGACTGCTGAAAAACTTCAGGCTCTGCATTCCAAGTCCTGCTTGCCTGGCCTTTGACACTAGCAGCTGCTGAACAGGAGATGTAAAACGTTACACCTACAGAAAAGGAGGTGCATTCATTTCTAAAGGCACAGGGGGATATTTAATGGGATTTTTTTTTTTTTTTTTTTTTTTCCCTCCGTTTTCTGGTCACTGGAAATGCTAGATAGGCGACAATGCAGATGGAGTTACCCCCTGAAGGTCAACCACTTCCTATGCTATAAATATTTTTTTTTTTTCCTAAAGTTCTGTTTTCCTTTCCCAAACTGCTTTGTTTTGTTTTGTTCTGTTTTAAACACCAAAAACAATTGCACCGTGCACTGAATAGTAATTATAATCATCATAATCATTGGAAGGAAAACATGTGCTTCCCTGATCAGGGCTGGGGCTTCCAGTCCAGGCAATCTGTCTTCTTGGAGCAAAACAGCATTTCTATAGCGTGGACAGCCAAGGAACAGAGTTATACAAAATAAATATCTAACTGTTTAGAGCAAACTCTTTCTTTGTTTAAAGAAAGAGCTGTTGGACGTGGTGTTTTAAAAAGGATCTCAGCTACACAGGGCAGTATGTGGAGGACATCTCTGCTCCAGTCAGTCTGGCCATTCTCCACCTACCTGAGATTTTTATTTGCCTGGAAGACTGCTAACAGAACTGACAGCAGCAGATTTCTTAGAGTATGGAGGCCCATGTACTGAAAACACATCCTGATGTACTTCCTCTGAGATTGTGAGCTTGACCAGGAAATTACAACAGCTGTGATGAAATCAGATTTAGCTGTATATGGCAGATCCTTCTGATGCAATGGAGCGAAAGTGGGTCTCAGAGGAACAACGAGAAAGATGAAGACACTCCTCTAGAGTTATGTAAGCATAACTGAGAATTTTGCCCAGAAATTCTATGTTCTGTGCTATGGAGTTGGTTTTTTTTTTTTTTTATATGTTCTATTCATAAACTGCAGATGGATGCTGTTTTGCCAGAAAATAAATGAAATACAAAGATGACTTCAAACGCTTGCAGGATTCTGATACTCAAAATAAAGAAACATCAAATAACTTTCCTAGTGAGATCATAAAAGCAGGGACACGATGATCAAAGCAAGAAAATACAAGACTCCTACTCCATCCCAAACACAAGATGCTTTCTCTTTCTAGGACCAGGAGTTTATGTGACACAGATGACGTTCTGATAGTCTACAAATACAGTATATGATCTGGATACTTTACCAGATTTAGTTAGTTAGATATGGGATTATCCACAAAGACAGTAGATTTTAACCCTTGAGACTGGCAAGTGATTGACTTGTGTTATTATTATTTAATAATAGGGTTATTGTTATATAATAAGTGATGGCAGTAACACACTCATTTTAGTAGAGCCCTTCCATAATCCTGAATACTCTCCACAAACACAGATTGCATTTGAACTGAAGACTGTACTCTGAAACAGGTAGTAAAAACCAAGATGTAAAATACTGAATGAATTTACTCTAGTGGCAAGTATCTTAATAGTCATGTGATTTTGGAGGGGCTTGGTTGTATTAAGCCAAAAGAAGTAGCTGGGCATGAAAACAAGCTATATGAAGCAGGAGTGCTGTTATTTGCATGATCATAATGCTATTATCTTCTGGATTTCACAGTGAACTGAGTTTTTAAACTGTATTCATACTAGAATAATTAAATATCTGTCTTGAACTGTGTGCACATTGCATCTAACCAGCTTGGAAACAGGCCAAAATTTGAAGCAATCTTTGGGAGAATTACAGAATCAATACATCAATTCCCATTAATTCGGTGTCAGAGGAAACAAATGTGCACCTGTCTGAAGCGTGTGCGTTCCCTGCAGAGGTGACCTAAAATAGGCATCCTCTGTCTGCCTTCCTTCCCTGCGTCCTCCAAAAATCAGAAACCAGGGGCAGAATGGGGAGAAACCTGGTCTGGCTCCAAAATCTAATTAAGCCAGTTTGAACGACCCAGTATCCTGGCCAAGTTATATAAACTCTTGGCCACGTTCAAGTCATCCCAAACTCTACCCCTTCCACTGCACTGAGTTCCTTGTTTCTCCCCTGGTGCTCCAGTCCCTGCAAAATACATCTCCACAGAGGGCTGAGAACATCTAGGCAAGCTGAGATGGACTTCCCTTCAGTCTGCCTAAGCCATAAACTGCAATTCTGCACGGTACTGAGACAATATTAATGACTAATGATAATCAAGAGTGCATTTTTAACCAGATGCAGTTCTTGATAAATCCAAGCTCCATGAAATGTACTGTGCTCCAAACTTCTTGCACATCTTGCTCACCACACATCTGGCTACGGACAAAAATCTTGTCCCAGAAGGTTTGCTCAAGCACATAAAACGCATTTTTAAGCATCCCAAAGGTGTGTGTACTCACAGAGCTGAGAGCACAGCCTGTCTGACAGCATCTTTCCAGAGAAAGGAGCAGGCAAGAGGCAATGGGTGATGAGATTAACCCCCGCCGGAAGGAGACTCCTGCTCGGAATATCAACACATCTTTGCAGTCTCTCTCATTGTGACTGTTTGTGGTTTTATCAAATTTTCAGTTTGCTTCTAAAGCTACGGGACCAGATGGCTCCCATGCATAATGCACCGAATCATGGCAAGGCTGGAGGTATTTGTTATGTATAACAGCAACCACATGCACTGGGCCAGGTTAAACTCTCTCGCAGTCAGCATATGGTGCGCGCTGCATATGGATGGTACTACAGCAGGTATCTATATATACATACAGTCGGAAGACTGGAGTATCTTTTCTTCTTGCAGGTTGTCAGGAAAATAACTGTCATACCTTCAACACAAATAACAAGAAATAGAGGCAGCGTGGTAACACATGGTGCAGGACAGATGCTAGGCACTTCCCAGGATGCATAATGCCTGATGGCAAGGAATCCTGGTGGGCCAAGGACAGGAGGCTCTTGTTCCCGCCACCATTTCCCCTTGCAGATTGTGATTAAGCTGGTTCTGACACCCTGCCCAGTGCCTCTTTGCACAGCCAATAGCTGTGGGCAGGGCTTCTGGCCATGAAGCACCTACTGAAAAAGGAGACAACCTCATTGTTTGAGAGCATTTTTGACTCTGGCATTTTTAAAATAGAAAACAAACCCAATTTTCTCTTAATTTGCCTCGCATGGATCTGGGGGCAGTTCAAGATGTGGCACCCCTGTGAAACTAGAGGGAAGGGGGGGGGGTGGGGGGGGTGGGTTTGCAAGTGCAACGGCCACAGCTTGGCGGACAGTAAGGCTGAAGGGTTTATACTGAATGTGATTTAACCTTCAGTGACAAGACCATAAAAATCACCCTGTAGCTGTCCCTTGCTGATATGTTGCAAATACTCTCTTCTGGGTACTGAAAGACACTGGAATAATGACAGGTGCTTTTTAGATACCTAGGAGATCACTGTTTCAGAGAATTCTAGATTGCCACGCTGGAACTAAGTGCAAGTAAGAGATTCCAAGGCTGTCCCAAATAGCATGACTCAATACGGTGTGTGCGCCCTGAGTTGTACAACGAAGGAGCAGCCAAGCAGCTGGTTGCTTTCTGATGGCTACACTCCACCCCCAGGATTTTCTGGGATGAGAAAGTTATCCTTTGGCTATTTTTCAACCTGCTTTTCTTACTATGTATTTGACATGCCCTCTGTGCTCAGAGTGACAGGACATCTCATGAATGGTGCTGTGCTGGGTTTTGCAGACAGGCACGAGCACTGGCAAACGGCGGGAGACCCATCAGGGACTGGAACAGTGACCAGGAATGTCAGAACTGCAGCCTGTGCAGAGTGGCTCCGGTGAAGGTTAACACGTGGTGCCACTGCCTTTGAGGTCAGCATCAGGCTCACTTTAGCAGCCCTATAAATAGATGTCCAAGGTTGACTGAGAAGAGGGTTTGGCTCTCATGGATCTTGTTTAGCATTCCTAAGAGAGGAAAGTAGATTCTTTTCCTCTTTTTTCCTTCCAGTCTCTAACCTTGAGTTGGTCTCTGGGAAACATTAGTGGCATTTGCCAGAAGAGCTGCTGCTGGGAGCTGGATGTCCTGCTGTGTTGCACAAACCACACAGACGTGTTTCTTCAACCTGCAAACCCAGACCTCATTCCACTGAAGACTCAAACTGATTCTGCACAGGCAAAACTAAGGAAAAATCCCAAAAGAACCTGGAGCCTAATTGCTTGAAAACAGTAGGACACCTAGTGGATTTATAGGGAATATCTCTGGGATTCTGAGCAACATTTTGTCATTTTCTTGTCAAAACCACCTATGAGCATATTTATAGAGGAATCATTGAAATATCAGGGTTTCTATTTAATAAATTAGTTCTTGTTACAGCCTCCAGTTTGCCTGAAGTTATTGCACCCTATAAAAAAAACCCAAACAATGAGTATTGTTTGAATGTCTTGAAAAAGAAAGTAAGTTATGGGGAACTGGATGGTTCCCAAGGTCTGGGAACAGGAGGAAAGGTATTCTGCCAGATCAAAGCCATCCCAGTTGCTCCATCTGACAGCTCTCTAATGATCTTAATGAGCAAAGTTTTATAGTCTCAGCCTGGCTCTGTGGATAATTGTACAGCTTCACAACAAGCATCGCCATGCCGAGCACAGCCAGCCAGCCAGCTCCATTGCTTGTTTCAGCAGGGAATGAATTGGCCACAGAAATCAAACTGCCTTCTTCATTCCCCAGGGCTGATCTTTTGAATCCAAATGAGAAGATGATGGGATGTGTGATAATGCTTGTACTGCTGTCACTGACATTGTATTTGTCTGGTAGTGACACCAACATCAAGAGGATTTTGACCCTACATAGGAAATAAAACCCTGTGGCAGGTTGTAGTAAGAGGAGGACGATTTTGAGCCATATCTCAGAAATTCTATCTTGGCTAGCAATTACCCTGGAGCTGCCAGTATTATCTTGCTAATTTGTCTCTGGAGGCAACAGACACAGACAAGGAGATGTGCCTTGAGTCCAAAATGGATGCAGGAAACTGATGACTTAATTTTGACAGTCATCACAAGAAATACCAAGTCACCAGTCTGTTGCATTTGATTCCTGTTCCCAAAGCATACCGACAACTTCCCGTCTTTTCTGCTTACCATAATATTGTCCTAGATGTAAAACATCTCCAGAAGATGGTTACTTTTTCTAGAGCTGCTCCCTTCTCACTTGTTCTTCAGTGCTGCAGACACACCTAGAGAACAGCAAAACCAAGGTGAGGTTTCATTTTGGATAAGTCCCTCTTCAGATCCCAGTCTTTTTTTACTACAGTTCCAGGGTTAGGAAAGAAAAGATGGATATAGAAAAATAATTTTGATTTGATCCATTTCTTAGAGCTGTAGAACTAGAAAAAGAACATAGCAGAGGCTGGAATTCAAACGATTTATCAACAGAAGAATTCCTATTGACTCCATGCATTTTCATTACTCCTACCCCTGGCTTGGAATTACCTGAAAAAATAGAACTCCCTGTACATCAAAGCCCATTTCATTTGGTCCAAGGTTTTAAAAAGAAAGGGTTTTATTTTTATTATTTCAATGGATGGATTTTATACTTGAAGGGTTTTTTTTTTTCCTGACTGACATGTCAAACTGGGGGTAGTTGAGTACTGAGAGTATGCTTTTCTCTAATTTAGCAGCTGGATTGGAAAGCTTGAATTATCTCTGCATAATTGCAATGATTCATGGATTGTTAGAAAATTGCAAAGTATTGATTGGATTTCCCCTTAGGACAGAGTAGGTTCTGGGGCCTCGCTTTTGTCCTTCCTGCCTTCTGCCCCAGGGAAACCAGGGGCTCCTTTCATCTGGGAAACGGGAATTTGGGTCAACAGCCATTCAGGGACAATTTTGAATTACTGCAGTTTCCCATTTCACATCTTTCCCTGTGCTTTACAAAGCGTGAACAGGTATTTCAGAGCCAGAAAAGCTGGGACCAGCAGCAAATGCTGTCCATTCCTATTTCACATTCTTCTATTTCCCTGTCAAGTATCACTAGGGTGTTCTGCAAAGAGACATTGACCTTGTTGTGGGGATGCCACAACCTTCAAAGATGGTGGCAAATTTTCCCCTTTATTAGGCCAGGATTTCTTAGGAGGGGTCTCAGGAGTCAGTGTCAGGAGGGAAGTGGCAGAATGAAGTGAGAACCAGGCGCAGGGCAAGCCTGATGCACAGCGCCTGGGGCTGAACAGCTCTGAGCTGACAGCCCTGACCCACATCTGCACGTTAATGGTGCCACTGAGGCAAAAACTGGGGCCTTTTTGGCAGCTGCTCTATGAATTTCCAGAACAGAACCATAAATATGCAGTTATGAGTGCGACCTCTGCTTCTTTTCTTCACTAAATTGAACATCCAAGGGCCAGCTGAGTATCATTCCTTGTCTCTGCTCCAGTTGCTTGGAACGTGCTGCCTCTGCAAATGGTTGTGCCTTGGTACAAACCGAAGAATTACAAGAGCATGCTAATTAAAGGTTTGCAAGGAATTTAATATTCCCACAAGGATGACACTAATGGCAATTAATGCAGCAGAAATGCCAGTGCTGAGTGACTGTTCTCACATTAAAAGCTGTCAGCCAACAAGCACACAGTTCTCTGTTATTTCAGGCCTGACCTCTGCTTTTTGGCCATGTTTCATAGGCACAGGAGGTGTCCCAGGCCATCCCGTAACTACGGCAGCACGCTCCGGGAGGGGACACAAAGAAAGAGCAGAGCAGCCAAAACCAGTCTGTGCTGACAGAGACATTTCCTGAGGGTTTGTATATTCTCATTTGGGGCAGGAAAAAAAAAAAATTACCTCAGGACTAAACAGAATAAGACTTTAATTTCTGGAGCTCCCTGCTGGTCCAACGCTATCCTCATGCTCTGCCATCTGTTGATTCTTGTTTAGATGCAAAGTTCTTTCTGCTGTTTCAGTTCTCACCATGAAGAACCTAATTATAAATGATCAAATGCATTTAAACAGGCTTAGCTAGAAATAACCCCCACTGCTGCTCGCATACGTGGCAATCGGCAGAAATTTTCATCTTCAAACACAGGATTGGTAAAAATGCCTCTGCTTCGTGTCTTAAGTTCAACAAGGGACAGCACTACAGCAATATATGGACTGTGCTTTCAGCTCAGCCAGAAAAGACATCATCCTCACTTTGTGCCCTAAAGTCTTGCGTAGGGCAAGCCAGTTCCAGATGAGAAACATCTGCAACTTGGTGTGAGAGGAAGTAACGCTTACGCATATGAAAAACGTAAATAAAGGGTGTTTCCAGGCTCACAAGACAAAATCCAAAACACAAAAAGGAGAAGAGATCTTACAGGAAGATAAGTGCAAATACTTTGTCTGCATTATTTTTTGTTTGTTGGTTTTTTTGTTTGGTTTTTTTGTTTGGTTTTTTTGTTTGGTTTTTTTGTTTGGTTTTTTTGTTTGGTTTTTTTGTTTGGTTTTTTTG
>JANHGN010024614.1:0-16282 GCA_024605025.1 Megaceryle maxima
TTGCTTGAATCTTGAAAATATATGTTCAAGAAAGACATGTTTAAAGATTTACAATCTTGATCAAAAAGACAAAAGGAGAAGAAATAGCAATCATGAAACTTCTGTGTATATATCTGAAACAAATGATTAATGATCTGAGGAAATAGTTACCACGTATTGTGAAGTGCCTCAGCATTACAGTAACTGTTAAATTTGAAAAGAAGTAGTCACTGAACAAAAAATGCATTTATGGTGAGCAGTCTCTGAAATGATCTACTCCATCCCAGTCACCAAGTGTTTTAATTTATCACTGCTACTTCTTTACCGTCTATAATTCATTGCTGTATGTAAAGGAGTAAATTGTTATTTGCCTTGAATATGCTTCCAGTTCTACATGGATTCTTATACCTTCTACCACCTATTTATGTACTAAAAGCATTGTAAAAAGAACAAATGACTTACTGATGAATAATGGAAAACATCAAGTATTGCAGCTGGCTGCACTGAATTGATGTGTTTCAGATGACTAGTCAGAGACTGGTCTACAGTTGATTTGGTAACAGAACTCACACAACTAAGAATAAATAATTAAAAGCTTTTAGGTAAAACTGATATGCACATAAAACATGGTAGAACATAGCTGCTCAGTATATTCAACTTCTGGGACACTGCTACTTTTCCAAAGAAAAAACGGATGCATACAGAATTTATTTAACCACAGTAAAAATTTATGAGAATAATTCCAAATATTCATCTCTATGATCAATGGCTCATTGTAAGTTTGAGAAGAATGTTAAAATGAACATTTTGGGCATCTCCATCATCTATAATACAATCCTCCTGGATGTATACTGCTATACACTGTATCATATCATACCTAGCTTTTCCCTGTCTTCCACACAGCAGTGTCCTGTTCTTGGGATAGAGATTGGAAGTTGTACAAAACAATTAAATATGTTAAAAGACTTGGGGTGGTGCAGTGTAAGACTGCAGAATTAAAAGAACAGTATATATTGTACCATGAAAAAGCAGAATAATTAAATTTCTCTCTTTGTTGCACTTAAACTAGGAAGTTCACTGGGTCTTGTCCTAAAATGTCATTTAGTTCATATTTATGCCACCTGCAATATTTCAGTCTACTCAGCTTCTGCTTCAAATTTAAAAAACAGTCACCAGTTCAAACAAAGATTTATTCAGAAATTTGAATATTACACTTTGAAATTCAAATTATATTTTCTGTAGAATTACTCTCATCAATAAAAATCAACCACAGACCTAGCTAAGATGTTCTAGTGGTATTCTAGCCTACAAGGGCATGTCTAGTGATGTTAAAGTAATGTTCTGTGCCATAGCTAAAGTAATTCTAAAATCCTTTCTTAGTCTCAACAATCGTTGAATTGAAAAAGGATTCCAACAACTTACACAAGTATCCCTCACTCATCGACTGTTACGGGCATATACAAAATATAATTTTCTCACTTGAATCTACTCAACTGAAGTTCAAGTGTTCAGATTATCAAAAATATATCAAAAAAATATATTTACTTCAAAAGGTCTAACACTGGGCTTTAAAGTCTGCCTAGTCCATTCCAGTCCAAATTAATATTTTGCATTGCAGTAAATATGCTGCAATGTGTTTCAGGTGCTAGAAATATACCACCAGGCAGGAATACGTAGTCTTTGTATATATATTTGGTTCTTTACCTAATTTCATTTAAATGTTATAGTCACTAGTTTAGCATAATAAATACACTGGCAATAAAATGCTTTCTGCAAGAGAAGCTTAGAGAACTACAGAAATATCCCAATAGCAATGACTCACAATGCTATTAGATATAAACAGCAAAAACTAATCAGCAGCAACTTTAGGCAATTATTACTTATGATGAAAGGTATGACATACCAGTCTAACGACACACTGTCAGTTTTTAGCATAAGGAAGCAGCTGTATATAGTTTGCTACTGAAGGACAAACAGCATTATACAGCATGCATTTACTACAAACATGTTTTTAGCTCAGGAACTACAGAGTGCATTGCTCTTACCTCAGATTTCTCCAGTTTATTTTGAGCATCAATCTGAGTGACAATTTCATTCATGTTGGTTTCCAAAACCATCCCACCCATGACCATTTCAGCCAATATATTATGGACCTAAAGAAGACAAAAAAAAAAAAAAAAAAATTAGTGCAAAATGTCGTACAGACAGATTACTTAACAATGGAACATATATATTCTGTAAGTCACTTAAGAGTACTATTTCTCTTGATATAAATTCTCTGCTTCCAAATATCTCCAACTTCAGGACTCCTGAAACACAGATTGTTTGCTGCTTCTTTCTGTTACTGAATTTTACAGCCCCTGTCAGATTTTACTTTGGTTATTATGTCTAATCACTTTTGAACCTATTTACAACATTCTTGATATCTATGATAAAATGAGACAATGGTATTCCATCATTTAATTATCAATCATGAAAAATACATTTTATTTGTTTCAAACTCACTTCCTGAAATTCAATCTGATATCCAATTGTTCTATTATTTCTGAGAAACACAATCGTTAATTTTCTTCAGGCTCTTCAACACCTTTTTTCAAATATCTTCCTTACTTCTCTGCCTCCAGTATCTTCAGGATTTTACTACTTCTTACATGCAAGCCATTCCATGCCATGGATCATGCTTCCTAACTGTCTCTACTTTTTTCCTACTTTTATTATGTAATATGAAAGTCTAGCAGTATTTAAAGATGTTTATAAAGCATGACTGACACAGTAGCTTAGTCATATTTTTGTCTTGCCCTTTATATCATCTAAAGAGATAATTTTCTAAATAACAGAACACAATTAATTTTACTTATTAATCTGTAATGAAAGGAAATCACAACTATGGCCAATAGTATTATGTAAATATTGAAACTCATTTACTCCTTTCTCTTAAATACATTGTAAGAACAAAACAGTTTTCCCAGATATGAGAAGTAGGAAGACATACATTTTTAATGTTAACTATTTGGAGGAAATGACCTCAAGTTTCACAGAGGAGTTTTAGGTTGGGTATTACAAAAATTTTGTTCACAGAAAGTGTTGTCAAGCCCTGGAAACAGCTGCCCAGGGAAGCACAACATCATTAAGGATGGAAAAGACCTCCAAAAGTATTAAGTCCAACCGTCTACCTAACATTATCATGACCACTAAACCATGTCCTGAACTGACATGTCTATACATTTTTTGAACACCTTCTAGGACAGTGACTCCAACATCTCCCTGGGCAGCCTGTTCCAATGCCTCACCACTCTCTCAGTATAGAATTTTTTCCTAATGTCTAATCTAAACCTACCCTGGTGCAACTTAAGCCCATTACCTCTCATCCTATCACTAGTTACTTGGGACAAGATACCAACACCCACCTCACTACAACCTCCTTTCAGGTAATAAGGAAGTGGTGGAGTCACTATCCCTAAAGTATTTAAAAGATCTGTAGACATGGCACGGAGGAGATGGTTTATAGGTGGATGTGGCTGTGCTGGGTTATGGGTTGGACTTCATGATCTTGAGAGTCTCTTTCAACCAGAACAATTCTATGATTCTATTTTTTTTCTTTCTTTTCACTGCAAGTATGTATTAAATTAACTAATACACGTTATTTTGCCTACTTTTTCTAATTAAAGTTTCATTAATTATTTTCCTAAATAAGTGGAAAATTTTCTGAATTAGAAAAAAGCATTAGGCTGCAACAAAGTGCAAAACAGCAACAGTGTACTCAAAATAGTGTTTAAGTGAAAGACTGAAGGTGCATGGAATACACCACTTACATTTGCACTCCAAACGAGATCAGACTGTTGAGAATATCAACTCTCCAAAATGTGAAATTGCTTTTTTGTAATAGTAATTTTGAGGTGTTCTTCCAAAACAAAGAGTGCCTCTACTCCTGTTCCATTCAGTGTCTAAAAGCATGAATGCATGCTTTAACAAATGTGGAGAAAGAATGCATGAAGAAAAAACACTCTCACGAAAAACAGGCAAACACATTTTCTTGTCTTCAAACTGCAATCTGACTCTGGAGGGTTCACTGTTCTGGTCAGATAATAAACTCTTGGAAGAGATCATGATACTCCCAGGGATATTTCAGTGGGTGCCAAAAACTTGTGGAAAAATAAAAGTATCTTCTTACATCCATAACTGAATGTATTCTAGTATGTTATTTGTAAAAGATGCTTATGATAGCTTTCTGTGATGTCAGAAAGTGTTACACTCTTGGACTCAATGTAGGAATCAGGACTGAAATAAACCTCATCTGGAAAATGTTTGCTTCAGCTATAGCAAGTCTATTTGTTTTTAATACAGCTGATCTGTAAATGAGAAGCTCAATTCTCTCCCCTAAAAAACAAACTCCCTGACACCCCAAGTCTTCATCTTCTGTAGAACATAAGAAACACTACCTCATTCCCACCTAAATTCCATTCCCCAAAGTAATTTCTGGTCCTAGACCAATATCCTTATCGAATAAGCATTTCTATTGGCTCCAGCTTAGCATAAGCCACCACTGGGTCTGGTGTAATTATGGCTGCCCAATGAAGGTGAATGTTTCCTTACAGAAATGTCACATAAAATACTACTAAAGATGCAAAAAATGTTGAGATTACATAGTTTAACACAGTTACATGCTACATCATTTTTTTTACAAGGAAGGTATTTCTTGGTTTTTTACACAGTTCTAGCAAGAGGATTGGAAAAAAAAATAGTCACCTACTGCAACTCCATCAAGAAGTGAAGATACAGAGATCCGCTCTCATCCGAATCAATGAGTCAGTCCTCACTTTTCTCAACAGACCACTCAAAATACAATTATTTGAAAAGTTTCACCCCAAACAGCCCCCACATTTAAGTATCTACCCTAACTAAGACTCTTGTCTAGACCAACCATCTGCCAGTATTTGTTATTTTTTCCTATTGCCCACCTGAAATCTATTAACAAGACAGGCCATAAATATCTGACGAGACAAAGTTAATGTGCTTTTAACTCAGAAGTCTCAATGCATTTTGCTTCTTGATGAGATGACCTTATTTGCAGTTTAATGCTGTTATTTCATTCTCACAGATACAGCTTTTTTTCTTACAGATCTGCAAGAATACTAATGAACTCAAGCTTTACTGAATGAAATGTTTTGATCATATTTTATGGTATAAAGTAAGTCTTATAAATGAATTTCATTGGAGAAAAAAATAATGGAAGTTACATCAGATTATACACAACTGCACAAGTAATGCTATGGTACTGCTGGTAGTAGCCTTGCATTACTGCCAAAGTTCAGCTTTCTGTATTGTAGTCTTTTGTTGACTTGTACTCAAGTTAGAAAACACTGCACTGGTTAATGCCATGTTAAGTGAAAAAAAAAAAAAAAAAAAAAAATTTAAATTAAAAAGTTCAGAATATGGAATTATTACTTAATGCTTTTTTAAACCAGCACACCAGAGAAAACATGGTGTACACCTGCCTTGCAGGAAAAGAGAAGGTCCAGTTTCAGAGGCTTTAATTAAATTTCACAGCTTAATGCCTTAATTTGTGGCATTAGTCCTTTCCTTGTGCAGGTACCGTCAGCTGGTCCCTGAATTTGTGTGGTCAGTTCTGTAGGAGAGCACTAAATCTCCCCAAACCTGCAGGGCTGTAGCTACCAGAGCTCCCTGCCAGACAGCAGTGTACTCTGCTCCAATGGCAGCTCCGCGCAAGGGATGTGTCTGGGTGGGAAATTCCATCGAGTGGAAGTGCTGAAGTTCTTGCAGCATCTCCCTGGTGGCTGACAAAGCCTGGCAAGCCTTTCAGAGATCACCTTTCGATCTCGGCAGTGCCAATGCTTTGCCTCTCTCCACTATTTCCATGCCACTCGCCGACTCTGTGAGGGGCCTCATGACAGCCTCTGGGCTCCTCAGACTGAGTTTTGGTTTCTGTCTCTGAAGACACGATGCCACTTGTGAATGGGAGCAGAGAGGTGTCCACATTATTCTCTTCCATTTACTGAATGGTGACAAGAACGTCTGCTTTCTTACCCTCATGTAATTGCTCAAGTTGTATAAAAGCTACGGCGTCCCGTCTGCAGATTAGGGGAGAAGCTGACCATCTCTCCACGTGCTTCTTTTTGTACCTCTCAGGGCTGAGCCGGTACTTTCACGAATTCAGGAAAATCGCAGAAGGGTCATTCTTCCCTCCATAGACAACATCAAGCAGGACAACTTTGAGGTGCAGCGTTACGAGAACTCTGCCCACGGGTACAGCTGGGAGCTGTGGTGCATGTACATCAGCCCCCCCAAGGACTGGTGGGACGCCGGAGACCCCTCGCTGCCCATCAGGTAAGTCACAGAGCTGGGGGCCGCTCGCTTTCAGTCGATGAGCTGCAGTGAGGCAAAGTGCAGAGAGATAAAGTGCAGAAGCCAGCTCGGAGGCGTTGGCTGTAGTGTTTTCACACGAGCCAGCTCGGAGAGGCTGTAACAGAGGCTGGGAAGGGTTTTGCTGCGGTGTAGGGATTTGGAAAGGTGTATTATTTGCTAACAAAATGCAAACCCACTGAGCGAGTATAGGAACTGTGTAGATTTGTAGAGTCTTATGTCTAACTGCATATGACAAAGTCGTTTTACCTTAATTACAGTATTAAGTTTTTGTAAATGATAAGGAATGAGGTGATTATTGCTGCGTAATGAACTGAGCCTGAGTCCATGAAATACGGTGTTGGTTTTTCTGGAATAAAAAGTACATCTCCTCTCAGGGCAAACTTTGTAAAGATGTATCTTAGGTCCTTCTAAGACTTTGGCTTACAGGGTCAGCTGCTCTGAAATGTTGCCCCAGCTGCTCCAGACTTCAGGTGTGGGACAAGCCCATTTGGACAAAACAAAAGCAGGAGGGGAAGGAATGGGGAGACAGAGGCTGCTCTGTGTGCAGAAGGTCAATGATTTTCCCTTGACAGCCCATAAATATCAGAAGTGATGATATGATCAGGAGTGGTTTTCTGGCCAGGTTAATAGGATATATTGCTCCTAACTTGGTTAATATATCCAAGGACAAAGCTTCTCTACAGAACAGATGCATTTGTGCAAATCCATACCTGATCTGAATCCTGAACCAAAATATCTGTGCTCTGGCCAATGATATAACCCCTGGAAGGTGAAATTAGGTCTGTCCCTGTTTACACAGAGACCTTTTTTATTTCTTTGGGCTCCCTTGTTCCAGGCAGCATATTCAATGATCAGTGGAGCAATAGGCAGTTTATTCTGGACAGGAGTCAAGGTTTTTGAGGTATGAACAGTTATTTTAACCAAATGCAAGCTACTGGTGTTGTTAAAGGAGGGACTGGACTGGATGGCTGGGGTGTGCAGAAGGCGAAGCTGTGGAATTCAGAAGCCTTTGCAAGTGAGGCGTGAGCAGTGTGGTGCTGGCAGTCCCTATGGCAGGCAGTGTGACTCCAGTGCCCAAACTGGTGCCTTTGGAGGATAATAAAAGCAGACCATCTCTGTTGGGATCGGCCTTCCTCAGTCGGAGGATGTGAAACTCAAAGTGTTGCAGGGAATAGCAGCCTCTTTATTAGACTGAACTGCTGTTGGGAGAAACAGTCAGGCTTTGGGTGTATGGGATGTGACTGCAGCACCACCCTGGGAGCTCACTGTGGCTTAAAGCCTGTCAGACAAGGTGTGTTGAGGAAACTGGACACCCACCCCTCCCTCCTCCCAGATATGATATTTAAATATACGGCATGACCTACTGTCTTACAATAAGGGTGGTTTAATTTCAGTTTCAGTGTGTTTAGGGGAGCTGTTGAGGAGAGCACACCGTGGCAGAGACAGATGGGGAGGGACAGGCTTCTTGGTGCAAATTGGTGTTTGATGGCAGGGGAGATGAGAAAGGAAAGAGATGGGAAGAACTGTGATTGAGGAGGAGAAGAGCAACAGAGCTGGTGAAGGGTCTGGAGCAAAAGTCTTGTGAGGAGTGGCTGAGGGACCTGGAGTTGTTGAGCCTGGAGAAAAGGAGGCTCAGGGGAGACCTTCTGGCTCTCGACAGCTCCCTGACAGGAGGCTGGAGCCAGGTGGGGTCAGGCTCTTCTCTCAGGGAACAAGTGCTAGGACAAGAGGTAGTGGCCTCAAGTTGTGCCAGGGGAGGCTTAGGTTGGATATTAGGGAAAAATTTCTTCCCCAGAAGGGTTGTCAGGGAACTGCTTCCCAGGGCAATGGAGGAGTTCCCATCCCTGGAGGGGTTTCAGAGCTGTGGAGATGTGGTGCTGAAGGACATGGTTTAGTGGTGCCCTGGCAGTGCTGGGTTAACGGTTGGTCTTGATGATCTGAACGTTCTCTTCCAACCAGAATGATTCTATGATTCTAGTGCAGCCCCCTCTGCTCCATCAGAGTCAGCCAAAGCAGGGAGCCCAGGATTGCATCCGGACAGGCTGTGAATCTCTCCAGAAGAGGAGACTCCACAATCCCCTGGAGAGCCTGTTCCAGGACCTGGCACCCTCACAGGAAAGAGGCTTTTCCACTTAGACTTTGTTAAAAGCATCTGTAATGTGGACACTGCTGCTTGAGGCCACCGTGTGAGAGAATTGGGGCTTCAAGGGAACCAGGGTGGAAGGACATCTCCTCCAAAGCGTGCTCTGGGAAAGGGCTCCTGCAACAAACCCAGTAGCCTCCCAGCAATGTTAAATAATTAAACCAACTTACTAAAATAACATTGTTAACATGCACTGGGGGAAGGCTTATGAGAAAGATAAATGGGTAGTGTCCACAACAAAAAGCTAATGAAAAATACTGTCTGGTTGCATTATGTTGTGTAACCACATGCAGACCAGAAATAAATGGCTACAGTTATTTTTTTGTCATATAATGCTATGAGAACTATGCACTTCATGGCAATATTTGCATGAAAGGGATACCAGTGCACTGCTCCATGTAATTATGCATGGGATTAGAGGAAATTCTGAAATTATAGCATACAGAGGTACATTAGTTTTTTAGAGACCTTTTATGCTAAAAGAGTGGGAGTGAAGTAAGGCAGTTCATCCCCCCCCTCCCCCTTTTTTTTTTTTTTTTTTTTTTTTTTTGTTTTTTTTGGGTTCCTGGGGGTTTTTGCAACCCCCTGTGGGGGTTTTTCGTCTTGTGGGGGGGCTTCGGGTTCTTTTGGTCTGTATTCACTCGCCCCTGGGAGACAGCTCAGTGGTGGTGGCTGGAGACAGACAGCTGTGCGAATACATTCGGAGGCAATTTTCTCTCATGGATAATTCACAAGATATAATTATCCATGCAAAGAGAGTTGATGGCATGAAACCATCTGAAATATGGCCCAGTCTCAAACTGGCTCCAGGCTCCTGCTTTATCCAATAATTTCCCTACAAGAAGTAGTTTCTCTTATTGCCTAGGAGGGATGCTGGGATAATACCTGTGTTCTGTAATACATCTCTTTTTGTATATTTCTTTTTTTCCCCATTAACATTTAAAATCCTGATACACAAAGATGCCCTCAGCCTTAGCACTCCATTGTGCATGCATTTCACAGCTAGACTTTCCTTGCCAGGCTTACAGACTTCCTCTTACTACCTGTACCCAGAAGATAAAATTGTGATTATGGGATCATGTATCACGTCTAAACGAGTTCTCACAGAAGAGGCAGACAGTAAGTGACATTTGAAATGGTCACCACATAGATCTTGTTCTTCATCAGCATGAGCTCTTGCAGACATGTTTTGATTTCCTAGTTCAAATGGTGCTAATGTGTGTGTATAAATGAATGCATGTTTGCATTACGTATCTGGATGTACTTTGCTCTAGGACATACAGCCAGGATTTATCCAGTCCTTTGTTATTACTGATACACATGGATCAGAGTTTACTGAGGGTCCAGAAAACCTGCACATCAACAAAAAATGGTGGAGAGCTGGTGCTTCCCGTGTCCTTTGGGAAGTCCAAAGCCAGGATTTATCCAGTCCTTTGTTATTACTGATACACATGGATCAGAGTTTACTGAGGGTCCAGAAAACCTGCACATCAACAAAAAATGGTGGAGAGCTGATGCTTCCCGTGTCCTTTGGGAAGTCCATGAACGGTCTTTGGAGATGCTGTGAAACTGCAGCTTGATGACCTGATCTGGACTTGGGGTATCCCAGGATGGGATCTGCTTTCTCATGATCTCCAGGAATGACTCATTTCCCAGATGGTCAAGTGTGAGCTTTTGGGGGCTTCTTGGGGTCTGGAGCCTGTCCAGTGCTGCAGCACTGGTGGTCTCCAAGCCTCAATGCCAGTGGTTTCTTCTGCCTGATTTGTTTAGTTCATGCTGCATCAGGTTTTGTTAAAAAAAAAAAAAAAAAAAAAAAAAGTCAGCTTTAGAGAAATTGCTGATATCTGGAAGATTTATGGCTAGATGTGCTGATTGCGCTTCAGTTGCAAGACTCATGATTTATAATTACATATGTGAGATATTGATGGCTCCAGGGGTCTGATTCAGGAAAACAATTAAATGCACTCTTGCATCTGTGTCTCTTCAAGAAGCCAAGTAAGCAGATCGTGCATATTAAGCAGCCTCGAGAAGGAGGGACACTTACCTGAGCACGGAAAGCGGGGTCGTCACGCTTTTCTACTGGCAGTAGTTCACATAACCCACCAGAGAGAAAAGAAACATGAATCTTTGCTGCTTGGTTGGTGAGTCTGTCAACAGTGCTGTGACGCCGGTGTTCCCAAACGATAGATTATTTAGAATATAATGCACTTCCTGACTTCCTCTCTGTATTTTGCACACTTGGCTGGGCAGATTGGTTGAGTCCAAGAGGGAAAAAGCACTGCTGAATAAGCTCTGTTAGTTAGCAACTCTAGGTAATGTGTTGGGGCTGAAGGAGAAGTCCTCGGGTGACTTCAGAGAGGACAAAGCAGCCTCTTTCCAAGCATGCAGTGCACGGGGTGCCAGCTGGGAACCAGTTCACTGGTTAAATTGGACTTTGGATGGGGCTTTGCTGCAGCTGTTTTATGTGGTACTTAATCTTTACTGGTGTTGGAAGACAAAAGCTCATTTAATTAGTATTAAGATCGCTGTGAGGAGGAAATCGGTTTTGAGAGTTATGGTTCGTAAAAGAATAGAAAGGCTGTTAGGTTTGGGTTTGTTTAAAGATGAAAATCATTTGAATTAACCCACCCAATTACCTGTTATCTCAGCCTCACAAATGCTAATGGATTTGCTCTTGCAACCTACTTATGAAAGGGCGAACTCTCATCCCACTGGTGTAAGTGGTGCAGAGGTTGAGACGGAAAAAACCAGAGGGGTTTGATGTTACTGAATATAGTATGTGAGTGGAGAGAAGGTGCCTCCTTCTGCTTTAACTGTTCCCTCAGACTGCAGATGGTTCTCCCACTCTGGTTGCTGTGAGTTTGATTTGCAATAAGACCATAGGGATTGGTGGGGATATGATTTATATTTTATAGATATGTTTATATATTTATGTTTATATACTTTTTATTATTTTATGTTCCATAAACCACTGTCTGTCGTCTTTTCTTAGTGCTTCCAGCAGCCATCATCCCATGACAGCTTTCAAAAGCACAAAAGCTTGGTGTTTTCTTTATTTTAATGAAATAAATGGTGTGTTCTTTCCTCTTTTTAGTCTAACCACTGAGACTTCTTCCAGGCAACTGCTACATCCTGAAACCTTTGCAGGGATTAGCGTGTTACGGCAGCACATCAAAACCTCAGTAGATAAGTTTAGACAGGCTTGCTTAAACTATTATAAATATTTTCACCAACATTTGAGTACTCAATGTGGCAGTTTATCAGAAGTCATCCAGCAACTGAGAGATGCTGCAGACTGTTAAACACAGGTGACATGTGAGGAAAGGACAGAATTTCAAGGATTATGTCCTGGGTTTCTGTTGGTTTGTTTTGAAAAAAGTCTCAGGCTCCCTAGATAACAGTTTGTGCAAAATGCTGAATATTTTAAAATTAGTACTTCATGACTTCAGCATCTACAAACTGTAGGAAGGTTCACGGTTCTGTACGAAGACAGCTGTAAAATGTTTTCACTCTTCTGGCATAGCTCCTTTGGAAGGCAAGGGGAAAGCTGCTTTCCATAGGAGCCAGACGTGGGGTGATGATGATACCTTCCGTTTGGAGACCTCACCTGGTACGTCTGAGAAGATGCTTGTGTGCAGGTGTTTGCTTTGAGGGATGGGATGTGTGTGAACATTACAACAGCTGCAGAATGCTTGTGGAGCTCTTCAATGGCTTTATACAAAATTTAAATCAAACACAAAGATAAAATAATGGTACTGGTGATCCATCTTGGTCGCTAAAGCTCTTTTTCTTAAGCAGCTCAGAGAAGGGAAAGCTCTTTGTTGACCACTCCAAATTCTTTCTCTTCCAGAAGTCTGATTCTTCTCCATGCCCTATACTTGCTGCAGTTGCAGGTCTAGGGGGTCAGCATCCTACTGCCAGGTTTAGAGCAAAAAATCCGGTGGCCTCAGGGTACATTGGACCAGGCCTTAGTCCAGCATGGGAACAATACGGATGTTCTTTCGTGGACAAGGTCTCTGAAAACTTGAAAACAAGAGAACAGAAGAAGAAATGAAGGGCTTTTTTTCCATCAGCGTTTAACTTGGGGCAGTTTTATTTGGGCTGAGAATCTAGGCGAGGGAAGATTTAGGTCAGAATCATGACCTTGGTAAACTTTGTCATCTGTCTCTGGATTAAATTCCATCTATCAAGTGCTTTACCAGCTTCAGAAGTACTTTGACAAGAACTTTTTCATTTTTTTTTCAATTTGGATTTTCTTTTTAGTCCTGAGGTTTTTTTTGGTGAGGATTTGAGGCCACAGATTAAGAAAAAAAAAAAAAAGTAATTGAGTTTCTTGATTTTTATTTTAAAGATATTGGGGAGAAGTGAACCCCAAATCCCTGTACAAAGTGACTTTCACTCACAAGTGTGCTAATTCTCAGCTTTTAAACTTCACAGAGATTCCCTGTGGTGTGAGAAACCTGCCGTGAGCTTTGGATGTTTCAAAGCTCATATTGCTGGTCTCATGCCTATTTATAATGAATTCCTCTTTTGGTCATTTTTAATGTTAGGTAATTTAGCGCAAAGTGAAAAAGAAGGGTGTCTGCTAATTTGTAAGAGTGCCAGGTTTTACAAGATGAACAGATTTATGTCATTACCTGAAAGACTATAAAGCCTCTGCTGAGGGTGCACCTGAGATTTTAAGCATATGTAGCTGGTTTAGCAGCAGCCCATGTGATGCCCAGCTCACCTGTGGTAGTGCTGCACCTATGTTAGGGCTGCATCTTGTTTCAGATCTTTTTTTCATTTATTTATATTTTTTATTTTTCTTTTGTAAGACTGTCCTTGGGACTGCAAGTGTTGGCTGCATCCAGAAGCTGGGGCTGATCCAAACCTCACTGAACCATGGCAAGGCTCCCACCAAACCCCAGGGTTTGGGAGTGGACCCTAGAAGCCATGTGATTTTTCTGTCAACTAGAGAAAAGCTTCTGGAGCCAACAATCAACATTTCTGTAGCTGCTGAGCACTGGGGCCAATGTTGTCATCAGAGATGACAGCGTGTCATGGTACAGACACAAAGGAGGGACTCAGATGCTTGGTTGGTTTAGCCAAGTGATCTAGAAAGGACAGCTTTTGTGCACTTTTTGGGTAGAACATTTTGGAGCATGGAGTGGGATTTGGATGAAGTATTAAATAGCTCCTCCAGAGAAGGTTGTGTTTCCCTTCGGACAGAGGAGACCCATCCTTTGAGTCCTCAGCCTTTGTGCCAGCTTGGTGCAGATTTAACCCCCTTGCAGCCAGGAGCCCTTCACAGCCTTGAGTGGGGGCTTCTTTTCATCAAAATCGCCACTTTTTGCCAAACTGAAGGTGTTAGTGCAGGTAACACTTCCAAGTCCTTCTTTGAACACCAACATCAGGAGGCCTTCTTTCTCAAGAGCCATTAAACCTGAGCAAGGGACCATTAGCCTGCAGGCTTTTCCCTTCAGGAGGTGAACAGAGGGTGCAGAAAAAGAAGCAGATTATTCTTTCTGAAGGGAGTCAGAGTTTATTGGTATAAAATGTTAATGTAATCCATTTCTGTAAAGAAAGCAAGCTGGCCATACTGGAAGCATTTGCTTTTATGTTTTTAAAGCTTTGCATAAGAGAAGTATTTTGATTAAAAAGAAAAGAAGAGCATGCTCCTGATTTATGAAAAAACAAAACAAAACAAAAAAAAAAAACCAGAAAAGAAAAAATAGTCACATTGACAGAACTTTTAATCTGAGCCCAAGTCACAGAAACAGCCTTTATTGATGTCAAACTTGCTTTAGAAAAGGAGAGAGTAAACAGGATTTGGCCTTTAATTTGTGAAGGGTTTTGATTTTTCAGAGGCATTAAAGAGACAGAAAAGATGGGCATTGAATTATTTAACAATTGCTAGTAAATTAAGCTTCAGTCAGCCTGTTTTCACCGAAATAATCTTATGAATAAAAACAAAACAATCTGGGGTAACACCAATATACAGAGCTCATATCCCGCTGACTGAATTGTTTCAAAGTAGTCCATGAAGTGGTTTTGCAAGTCAAAGCCAAACGGAGCCTGTTCTGTGGTCTGGTCACACTTCCCCAGGAGAAAGCTGCTGTCGATGGATTATACAAACGTCTTTTCTCTCTAAATCTGAAACCAAGGGGAAAATATGCAAAAAGGAGCTGGGGGAATTTGGCGCTTAGAATTTTTATTTATTTATTTTTTTCCTTTGGCAGATGGCATTTAAGTGATTTATTGGCCAAAACCAATCTATTCTCATTAAGCAGCAAATATTTAATGACTTCGGAGGTTGGTATTCAAAACAAAGAAGTGATAACCGAGCCGATTGCGCTCGGTGACAAAATATAGCAGCCCTTCATCAAGCAGACTTAAAAGAGTGTTTGGGAGCAAGAGCTGAGGGCTATGGTTTTCTTTCATGCACACTTTAATTCACTGTCCTTTTCAGTCAGCGGCGCCTAAATAGGCATAGTTTAAATTAAAGGAAAAATAGATCATTATTATCATATCCATCGGTCGAAGCAATAAGCAGTTGATGCCTGGGAGCTCCCAGCTTGCCTCTGCTTGGGAGCAGAAGAGGCATTTAGAAACTACTGCGCTCTCTCCCTGCCTGGAGCACCGACTGGCTGCTCTGCGTTGGATAGACTAAATTAAATCTTCTTGAGGTTAAATCTCTAAATGCTTTCACTGTGCTCGTAAGACATATGGGTGTGAGCAGCAGGCTCGCCCATCGTGTGTTTAAAGGGCAAAACAGATCTTGGGGGTTGTCCATCGAACCCAGGCTTGGCAGGCACTGAGCAGAAGGCTGTGGTTGTATCTCCATGTGCTCCCTTTGACCATCTGTGGCAGGTGCGAGTGCCCGGTCTCCGTGCTGGCGAGCCCAGCCGGCTGGAGCCTCCCCTCTTCATCCCGGGTTTCTGGTGCAAGCATGCAGATTTGGAAATCTGCAAGTGGAAAAAGCCAGAGAAGGTCAGTTTTAAGAGTTCTCGATGGTTTTGCTGCTGTCATTTGTTCAGTATGTGGTTTGCTGAAAATATAGCTCTTGGAGTATTTTAAAATTCAGGCATTTCAATTTGATTTCTTGGAGCTACTCGGGGAGGTTGGAGGGAACATTGCTGGTTAGGCTGTGTGATGGCTTTTTCCTCTGCAGTGCAGGATCAAGACCACAAACCTCCCCAGATCCAGAAATGAACGTCATGAGATCTTGAGGACCTTGGTATTGTGGAAGGACATTTGATAAGGTGAAAGTCACCTAGAGAATAAGGGGAGTGGATAAGGTGGCAGAGCGTAGCTGTAGGTAGGGTATGATTTGGTGGCAGCAGAGAGGAGTGACTCTGGGTGGCTTGGCTCAGGTGATAGATGGCCTGGCTCCAAGCTCGCTTCAGTCAAACACTGCTTATGCTGAAGACAGGACTTTCCTGGAAGGATTTGTTTCACAGTCAGTCCATGCCTGGATCAAGCAGTAGCTTTGAGAACACCATTAGTTAGGTGCAGATTTGGTCTCCAGCAAGCATTGCTGTTCTCTGCAGTGGGCGGTGCATGCACATCCGATGGATGGAGGAATCGCTGCTGAACACTGAGCTTTGAAAGAGATGTCTCAGAACACAGTCCCCATGTCCCCATCAATCACAGAATGGTAGGGGTTGGAAGGGACCTCTGGAGATCATGGAGTCCAACCCCCCTGCCAGAGCAGGAACACCCAGGGCAGCCCACACAGGAACAGATCCAGGTGGGTCTTGAAAGTCTCCAGAGAAGGAGACTCCACAACCTCCC
>JANHGN010024614.1:16382-49572 GCA_024605025.1 Megaceryle maxima
TTCTCTTCTCCAGGCTAAACAGCCCCAGGGGTCTCAGCCTCTCCTCATCAGAGAGATGTTCCAGTCCCTTCATCATCTTTGTAGCTCTCTGTTGGACTCCCTGTAGTATTTCACTGTCTCTCTCGTCATGGAAAGTGGCACATCAGAAAAGCTCAGACTTTACACTGAGTAATCAGAGGTTGCAGTTGTGTTTCAGGCTTTGACAAGAGGCTAGCTGTTGGGCTCCTGGAGGCATGGTACTCCATGATACATTTTCGGGGAAGAGCAACCAAAAAGGTGTTTGCCACCTTTGCAACCACGCTGGTCTTGTACAGCCCTCCCTGGAGTTATGTGCTTTTGGATCCTTCAAACAACAGACTGGGGACCTGCAGACAATATTGCTGCCAGTGCCTTTTACGTTCATATGTACATGAAAAAAACATTCAAACATATTTTAGTTGCTGTCTTCGGAGGCACCAGAACACAGGTCTCATCTGAGCCTGTAAAAACCGTGTGCAGCGACTGCCTGGTGTCTGGCTTTGCCTGTGCATGGAGAGGCTGCCCACCTGCAGAAACTCATCTGGCTCGTGAAGACCTGCTGCACAGCAGTGTTGGTAGGAGCTTTATGGAAGACCATCAGCTCTGCTGATCATAAAGGGTTTGGTGGGATGCTGGGACAACACTGCTCCTGCTTTCCCAGCACGAGGCCCGCAGCTTTGGCTTGTGTGTTTGAATCCCACACGGATGGGGGGGGGGGGGAGCTCTCGCAGCTTGTTACGGTTTCTGGGGTCCCCACAGCAGAACCCTGCTGTGCTTCCAGTCCCAAGAGTATCTGGGTAGAGTAAAAAAGACTATTCTGGGGAAATGGGAGGCTGGGAGCAGAGTTTGCTCTGAGGAGATCTCTGTCTGAGTCTCTGCCTCGACATGACGGTTGAGGAAGGCTGGTTTCTCTGTGCTGGGCACCGTGGTGTTTAATGAACACCTTTCTCAGATTCCCAGTTGCCTTGTAGCTGTTCTGCTCCTTAGAAGACGAGCAGGTACCTGCTAATGAGCAGTCAGGTTGGGGTTGTTCTCAGCTTGATCTGACTAGTGCTCACTTTGCTCTGATTAATGTCTGGGCAAACTCACCTGTCTTTGGGGAAGAGTGAACTGGTTCAAGCCTGCCACATCAGAGGAGAGCAATCGGCCGTCTGTGAGGACGGCTGGAGGCTGGGTGCTGCACTGGGCTTGCCTACCTTTTGCTGCAGTCCATGTCCCCCACCCCCCTTTTGAGTGCTGTCTTTAAATTCACAAGCATGGAGCCAGTAGTTATAGCTGATGCAGCATCTCTATTAACCCAGCACAGCCTGTAGCACTGGCTGATAACACAGCATCGCTTCTCGAGTGCCAGCATAGCGTGTTCTTCTCCTTCCTTCTCCTTTCTGTCTCTCTCTGTGCTTTCTGTTCAGGAAAAAATAGATTGTGAGGGGTAAAATTAAAAAAAAAAAAAAAAAAAAAAAAGACAACATAAAATATTTAAGTCAGCAGCTGTCAGCAGCTTTGCATGGTGCTGTAAGACCTCAAAGTTCTGTAGTTGCAGCAGGGTGGTCTGTCTGAATGGGAGAACTGGGCTGAAGAGGAGGTTTCAGGGATGGGAGATGGTGGCTATCCTGGCACTGGCTGGGCAGAGCACGCTGAACTCCTCCATGGTGGGCGTTGTGCCTCCGGAGAAGTTCCTCACTCCCCGGAGTGAGGGAGGCTCAGGTTTGCTAGTCTTTGTAAATTCTTCCCAAAGTCACTGCTTGGAGGTGTTTTGAAAGAGCTTTTTCCTCTGCAAAGCATTAGATTGATGTCTGCAGAGGCAACAGTCCATTCTGTTACCATTGCTGCTGCCACCACCACCGCTCTATTTTTCTTTGCAATTAGAAAAGCCATCAATCATTTTCACAAATGTGCACCTTATAATTGCCTTCTTGCGCTCCCTGTTTAGCGTCAATGTTCTTGTCAAGTCCAGCCCTGGGAGAAAAGAGCATCTGACAGGTTTCCCAGAGCTCAGCAGCAATTCCTCACATATGCAATTTCCACGTGGGATTTAATGACCATGTGATTTTGTGTTTCTGGCTTTTTTTTTTTTTTAATGGGAAAGAAGTGATTTATTTTTTTATTTTTCCTATTTCTATGTCAGAAGTTTTTCTTCAGCTGTGGGTAGTCTGTTAAGGCAGGGTGCTGAGAATTGTGAAATCCTTCCAGTTTCTGCAGGCAGAAAAACAAAGGAGTCGGAGAACTGCAGGATCTGGGGGGATTTAGGCTCCACTTCAGATTTTGAAACCGTTGGCAGTCCTGAGTGGGACTGGAGTTTACCCTTTGAACACGTCAGGTATGTCTATGGCCAAAACAGGCAAAGGATGGCCTTAAGAAAGGGTTTGGGCATGCAGCTTGTTGTATTTTTCTCCAAATTTAGAGGGAACTGGGAAGTTCTCTGGTGCTTGGTGGGCTGTGTGCACTGGAAGAGACAGTAAGAGAGATACCGATACAAAACTGTTCGGACAAGAGCAATTCATGGGTGCATTAGAAACTGCTCTGACCTGTATGTGTTTGCATTTAATAGAAAGATGATTGGTCATAAGAGTGAGCGTTAATTATATCAGCTTGAAAGTTGGGCATTAATTTGGTTTAAAGTGGAAGATGAGGTGGCTGAGAGTAACTTCCCTGAATATTCTTCTATCTACTCAGTATGGCTGTGACTTTCTTGGTATGTCTCGTTGCCTTTCCTTTTTTTTTTAAGTGAAGGAAAGGGATGCGAACGCTTACTAACCAACCTTGTATCAACCCAGTTTTCAGGCTTATCTTTTTGCCCCAGTTGATTGCTGTGTGGATATCACCTCAGAAGCAGGCTGGTGAAAATACAGAGGAAAAAAACCAAACCTCTACAAGCACTGGGTTTTCTCTTTGCAGGCACTTGTACGTGGTCAGTCATGAGGTTGGTAATCATTTCTAAGAGGAAAAAAAATGAAACCTGTTTTTCTTTTAGATAAGGTTTGATGAAAGTATTTCACCTCCCTCTGAGTGGATTTCAGGATCTAGGTCTGTCAAACCTACGTGATATTTTTTCTTTGCATTGTAAAGCTCTCTGGTCGCTGGTTAGCAAATGTAATATTTCTGCTCAAAAAAAATGTGGTTGTAAGGAGAGAGAAGCACATAATATGCAGCATTACTTACTGGTGGGGAACTGAGTTCTAACTGAAGGATGCTCTAAAAATAAAATAGAAAGTGGAAGGAGAGGAGAGATTCCAGTTACTTTTGGAACAAAAATGAGGAGATGGGGGAAGCAGATGGCTGGCTTGCTGCTAGCCACAGAGGATTGTTCCAGCTGATTTTGCGATGGGGACTTGCAGTTGTTGCCAAGGAAAATCACTTGGGCATTCGTGAAGATGGGTGAAACAAAGCATTAATAGTTTTACTGGATTGTGGCACCAGGTTGATGGTCCCTTTGCATCCGGGACAACGAAGCGGCCATCAGAATTGGCTCTTAATGCTGCATGTGGTAAAATACTTCTGGTCAAGATTTCTCGGGAGGCTTTGATGTAAATCAAGGAGCTTTGCAGACCAGTTAGTTATCATGGCTGTACAAGAGAGGCACGTTTTCCATTTTACCAAGGAATGGCCTTTCAAAAAGACAACGTAGCATGACTGGTTTGGTTTTTTTTTTTCACCCCGTGCGCAGTCCTTCTCTTGCTGATTTATTGCTGGCTTAGTCAAGAAATCCTGCATGCCTAGTAAAATGGGTTCATTTTTAACTGCAATGGAGCCTTTTCTTTTTATACAGTAGTTTCATTTTGTGCTTTTTTGAAATAGACTTTACTGTAGAAATAAATCATCGGAGCATTACTAAATTAAAAATAAGTATAAAAGCAGACGGTGCTGCCAAGCCAAGGTTAAACTTGGATCGGGAGATCAGATTATAGTTTCATCAGTCTTTCCTCCCCCTCTTTGCTTAATTTGGTACTTAAATGAACTTAATAACCATTTCAAAGATACGTACACCCAGCTGCTTTGACAAGCAGTCTCCTGGTCCTCATGTTCTTATTTTGGGTCATGCACATCGTTGTACTAACGTGCTATTACTGTACTCCTGGATGCCACAATTTACTTGGATGCAAAAGAATTACACGTGCTTGGGGCAGAGGTGAATATCAGGTTTACCTCTCTTCACGGTGAAGCAAAAGAAGAAAAGGAAGCACCTTCAACCTAGTAGCAGGTTTTTGGTTGATGGTGTTTACTCTTGGATCTGTCCCCTCACTTTTAAAGCGTGTTGAATTGACAACATCGTTAGGAGGAAAAGTTACCACTACTAACAGGCAGCTCAGCACTTAACAGTCGTGACAGAACAAATTGGCCAAGGTATATAGGTACCTGGAGATTTACTGGGATTTATAAAAATCTGTCCAGACTATGTTTTATTTCTTACAGTCTAACCCAAGAGACCTGAGCTGGTGTTTCTAACAGCCTTGCATTTCAGAAACATATTGTCCCTTTCAAAGGCTCATCTTTAATTACTCTGCAGCTCCATTCCCATCAGTTAAATGAATGTGATGATATTTTCTTCCTGCTTTTTATCTTCCTTTTACTGACAGTGCAATGTGGCAAAATACTCACACATGCTTTTAACTTGAAAAGCCAAACCAGGAACCTTTAAATAATGCTAAATGTGATACATGGCAAAGTACTTTGCTGAATCCTGGCCAGTGTTTGTAATGGCTTCTGTACAGGTCTTTTTGCTATTTGTTTGCCGTAATCTCGATCAGTTGTCTGGATTCCATTGCTAAACAAATGAGATGATAATTAGCATAGCAACATCAGAGGAAGTTGATTTTCCATCTGTAATAAGGATGATGATAATTAAACATGCATGACCTCATTGGATTGAATATGAATCAAAATTAAAGCTTGTTGGGAATTCTTTTTCTCCCGTGAAATTTTTCAGAGAAAGCAAGAACAATATAACAAATCCTAATGAGAGGAAATCGGGCTGATTTACACCCTCAGTATTTAAAAATGAAAATGCTGCAAGATTCTTCAGGGGTAGAATATTTAAATGTACCTGCCCTGCCCTGCCCCAGCCTTGTGTTAATGTCCATTTTGATGAAGTTTTTTATTTGACCAAAAAAAGTAAAAGTTAAAAACTTTTCAGCTGTTTCTAACACTGGTTATCCAAACTCAGATCAAACGTGCACGTGCTTCCCAAGTGTGTGTCCAGGGGGGCATATTCCACAAGCACTGTGGCCAATGGGGCACGTAAATTACTTTTATAACATGTTTTAATTTACTGTGCGTGAGTGAATACCACACTGGAGCAGTTGATTTTAAAGGAAAAATGATTTGTTAAAGGTGAACTGCAGAGATGAAACAAAAAGGGATTTGAAGTTAGAAACCTATCTTTGGTGTCCCAGAAAGGTGTTGATGATGCTCTTTCTTCCAACCTGAGCAGCAGTATCTGAGAGTGCTCCTCTGGAGTGCAGGTGGGAAAGCATTGGGTTGAATTCTTCCTTTTTTTTTTTTTTTTTTTTTTGCCTTTTTTCAAAAATGAAATTTCCATGGTGCTGTAGCAGTTGCAGCCAAACTTGCCTTGGGCTTTTGGGTTTGGTTTTTGCGAGCTGTAGGAAACCTCTTAACTAGCAGCAAGATGCAGCCTGGTTCAGTTCAGTGCAGTGACCTGAAAAATGGGAAATCAAGGCTTGTGTAGTCCCAGGTCAGTCTTCAGCATTTTGGGATGTGCTTCCAGGCCCTTTAGTTAGAGCTTTTCTAATCTGTATAATTTATCAAACGTGAGAAGGAGTTGGAAGCAAAATGCAGTAACTCTGATGCTGTTTGTGAGAATGCACAGGCATGTTCTGGATTCAGCTGCTGCTTTCTCTTTTTGATGTCCTGGTTGAATATCCTGAATAACAAGATACTCAACTGGAATGGGTGGATACTCAATGGATGCTCTGGAATAGTGGTGTTCTTTGGTTGTTATGTCCCCCTCTTCCCAGGGGGGGAAATCATCTCATTTTATCCAGTGCAGAAAAACGAAACGCTGAAATTGTTCTTTTTTCTCATCTGAAAGAGGAAAAAAGAGAAAGATTTATCGCCTTTTTTTGTTCTTTTTCTTGACTGTTCCCAGTAATTGGTAATATGGGGTGCGTGGTAATATTTGTGTGTTTGGTGGGAGGTAGGTGCTGAAAAATCTAGATATAGTCCCTTGTGCCAGTTGGGGTTTGGCGCTTGACTGTGCTT
This sequence comes from Megaceryle maxima, assembly GCA_024605025.1. NCBI lineage: Eukaryota > Metazoa > Chordata > Aves > Coraciiformes > Cerylidae > Megaceryle > Megaceryle maxima. The sequence goes on from JANHGN010024614.1 coordinate 22,617, forward strand.
GTGATGAGGATGTTTATGATGCTCAGATGGCCTTGTATCTGATAAATAACCTTAGCCCAACATCGTGCCTGTGTGGGTAATAGTCCTAACCGTGGTGTAATCTATGTCTTGTTTCACTTGAGCACATGATGTGTGACAAAATAGTGTTGTGGCTTTTATTTTAATCTATCAGTTTAAACTTAGGTCTTTTTCAAATGGATTTTTTCATCTGTCATTGGCATCTTCTGTGAGAGTGGAGAAACATTTCCAAGGAAAGATATAAGATGCTATCTCTGATAGCATCAAAGAAACAACTTAGACTACCAAAACCTAGTTTTATTTCATCATCTCATCCTGGCTTAGTCTTGTTTAGTCTTCATTTCTCCAAGTTGGGGCAGTTATAACTGAACGCAGTGGGTGCATTTTCTGTTATCTTCATAGACTTGGCTAAAACCACAGAAACTACTCTCCACAGGTACCAAATAAAAGGAGTTACTAGGGATGCAGAAATCACCACCAGCTAAGTTCAGGTGAAGGCAGCATAAAACATTAAATTGGCCTGTTTTGAGCAATAATGCTGGCTTTCCATGTGCCACCCCCCATCTGCTAGTTTCTTTCATTTGGCCATGAAGCTGCACGTAAGGCAGCTCTTGCCAGTGGCTTTCTGCTGGAGAAGAATACTTCCAAGTTTCTCTTAAGGAAATTTCTACCCTTTCTGCTGAGCGTGCAGGCTCAGCACACCAGGATACGGGTTTTTGCTATGGCACTGTGCTATTTTCTGGGCAAATGCACAGTTTTAGGAGGAGAAAGGTTAATGGGGAGTGAAGAAGGTATTTTACTAGCTAACCACAGCTACCTGCTCCTCATCAGGTGGAGCTCTCTGATGTATGTGGAAGAAGGATTTCTTCACACAGCAGCCCCTCCTTTGGTTCCTCTGGGCTCAGTATCTGCTGCCATCCCCTACCCATGGGGCAGGGTCCCTCTTGCCTGCACTCCTGGCCTCTGCATGGGGTCAGCACATCTTCCATCCAGCCCTTCGGTCTGACAGCAGGAATAACTTTCCTTTGTTCTGTCTGTGTCCTTTAATGTTGCCTTGTGTTATCTCCAGCTCAGGCTGGGTTGCTGCCATCGCAAGTGACCTGATTAGCGTCTCTTGTTGGTGGCCTCTGGAACAGAAAAGATCAGAGTTGACTCAGAGGGGGAGATGTGCACTGCTAGTGGTTAGGAAGAGGGGAAAATCACTTTTAAACTAGCAGACTGAATAAACTTTTCTGCAGGAGTTACAGAGAGGCAGCAAATGTAGAGTCCTGCCAGATGTGCCTTGTCATCACACTGCTTTATTTTTGGAAGAGGAAGTTAAACACATACATTTGAAGTGGATATTTATAAAACATAATGAATTTCATTAGAGTTGAGGGCTATGTTGGGCTGAAGGCAGCAGCCTGATCAAAGGAAGAGGTTTAACATTGGGCCCTCTTACTATTCATTAGGACAGATCCTGGAAAGAAGGTTCGTTCTTTTACATCTTAATTGCACTATCAAGGCCAGTATCAAAAAGGCAGGATGCAAGTGACTGCTGCTGCCCAAGATGCTATTATAATTAGAGTAGTCCCTGAACCTCGTCCAAACTTACAATGTAGCATCAATTCAGGTTAAATTGGGAAACTGAGCAGAAAATTGCTGTCTGGTGTTTTGAGTGGTTTTTGCATCTTAACATTATCTGATATCGGATCATTATGTACTGATGCAAAATGCCAACAAGTAATGGCACAGCACTGCAAGTAATGACACTGGGACATGAGAGAAGGAAATAGTGAGAGAAATTTAATTTCTTATGCAGTTTCGTGAAATAAAGTCAACTCAGGTACACACTTGTTCAGATTAAATATAATGATCTGTGTCTGCAGCCGAACTCTGCCGGGAATGCATATCTATAAGTTGAGGAGAGTGGGGGGGGAGAGTTGCCATGGAAATACAACCAATGTCATAGTTGCAATGCGTTGCAAATGGCTCGTGTGTCATGGCTCATTTTCCAGAAGAAGCAGAGAAGATCAGGAATTAAGGAAAAACGTCTTTAAATGTTTGCAGCAAGATACATCTGGGACTGTGCAGGAACAGCTTAATAGGTGAATGCTGCAAGTCGTAAATACTTTGGGGGCAGAAGGAAGTTGCAAGTACATCCGTAAGAGAGCTTTGTGGCTTTATACGCTGCCTCATCCATTCTCCTTCCTCCTCATGACGGCCGCTCTGCAGGCAGCGCAGGACAGGGTCAGACCAACCCCCCACGGGCTGGCTGCTCTTCACCCTTCCCCTTGGGAAACTGCCTCCTGCTCAGGACATCGAGGCTTCCCTCACTTTAGGTCTTTCAGTTGTTGGCAGCCCAATTTCTTTCCGCTTGTTTCTCTTTCCTCGCCCTCTGTTGTTCTCTTCCAGCCTGCAAAGGAAACCTCAGGTGTCTGTGGCAAGTTTGTGTAAGAAAGGAGCATCTTGCAGTCGCAGGAGTGTGCCTGTTCCTTTCCAAGTTGCTCGCGGTATGCCAAATGGTCCAGAGTTATTGTTTGATCTAATCCTTTAATTAAGAATTAAATTGCTCACTGTTGTGTGAACTAACACATTGCTTCCTTGAAAACTGGATGAAGCACGGAAGGGTATTTTTCTTATTTTTCTGATTTTTGGGGGAATAATTTCTTTGCTATGTAAAAATAAATGAGGCTGCTAGACAAACAGCTTGGGTCTTTATAGCCTCTCTTCAAGTAATTATGGTGTAATTCAGGCTTCTGAAATAAGCAGCGAACAATAAATAAATGATTAACCTGTCTTTGTAGTATTGAAATCTCTATGTATTTTAATGCAGCCCCATTTACCATCGTTGTAAATAAGAGCAAATACATATTTGAACATGCAATATAGGAATGACACGAGAACCAGAGGATTTGATGCCAGAACCCATAAGAGTTCACAAGCCAAGGACTTGACTGGCTTCCTGTGCTTGGGTTAGTTACCTTTACTTAAAGGCAGATGATGTTAAAAGTCTTTTCCAAATGATTCTACTTGTGGTATTTGGGTTTCTCAGTGGTATGGTTGTAACAGCCCTGTCCTGGCTGCGTTCACGTGGGTTTGCAAAGGGACTTTGGGGTGTGCACAGAAGTTGCAATAGCTGAAAGACCCATCTGTCCTGTAGAGCCATTTCCAAGTGTAGAAAAAAGAAAGAGCTAACTGGTGGTTCACTTTGGTGTCAAAGGCAACAGTGCTGATGTGTGCAGCGGGTGCTGAACCTCAGACGCAGGATAAACTGGTCTGTTTGATTGAAATGTGAATCGGTTCTTAGCTGCGTGACACCCTGTGTCATAGCACAGCCCGCAAACTGTCTCCAGGCAGTGCACGTTATGTTATGTTATAGACATGGACAACCCCTGCTGTTGAGTCTGCAAAGCCAGGGGGTACCCCTTGACCCATGGGGTCTAGACCACGGGCGCTTCTCCTGCAGAGGTGGCAGTGAGGCAGAAGCTGGCACAGAGAGAAGAATACGCATCTTCCCTTTTCCTCACTATCTTCTGCTCCAAGCAACTTGTCAACCATCAGCACCTCGAGGTGAAAAGTGAGTAATATGGGAATGTAAATCTCCAGTTCCTCTCCTGTAGCGACGATGCACAGTTTTGGCAGTTGAGAAATGCTGCCCTTCTGCCAAATCCTACCTGGGTGTGAACGGTAGGCAGATATCCCAGAGCTGCAGCTCGGAGTCTAGTTTGTTTTCTAAAGCAAGGTGATGCTCCTTAAAATTAAGTGTCATTTCTCTTTTCTTGTTGATATATTTTCTTTAACAGCAAAGAAAGGCTGCAGAAGAAAATTGAGTAGAGTTTCTACTGAATTCAAAAACACTGTAGTGATAAATATGGTTCTGAATAAACCTCCTTGTAGTCACAAATCAATTAATCTTTTTTTCCCCCTGTGCACTCCATCCTAAGGATTTATTTTTTCATTGAGCTTTTGCTAGCTAGTGCAGTATACCTAATTCTTCACCTGGATAAATAACTAGTGGCATTTTTATTCTAAAGCAAACCGGCATTATCTTTCTTGCTGTGTACAAGCAAATGGAAAAGAACCTTCATTTTATTTATTTATTTATTTTCCCCAGAGCAACTTCTTGTGATTTGTGGTTTATAGAATAAAAATAATAATAATAAAAAAAAGAGTTCAGGGCTTGGCTCTGAGGAGAAGCACACTTGGCCTCTGAAGACAAGGGGTAGCATCAGTCTGCTTGACCATTACCCCTTGGCTGATGATACACCCTGGATTTTTATGGCAAGGGCTGTCCTGCTCATTTGTTTGGCTAAGATGGGTGGGCAGAGGTGGCCGGTTTGCTCTTGTTCTGCTTGGAGCCAACTAAAATCTCTACAGAGAGTTTAGTGGAGCTGTGTCTGGGCTCATCAGATCTGGGGTGAGTTAGTGAGGTGTGTGAGCTGAGCTCAGGGCAGGGATGCAGCAGACACACGTGTCCTACACACGTCCCTGTCATAAATGATTGAAGCCCACTTTAGGTGGTAGAAGCTCGCTCTTCAGCCTTCTGTTTCATTTTGTGAGTTAAAAACAGAGTCTAAAAGAGGACCAGGCATACACAGGCAGCACGTGTCTTGCTGTGTGAATCACCTGCATTGCCTCACTGATACCTGGAGGTGCAGCACGTCCTCAGCACAGGTTATTGCTTGTGCTGCACAGAGACACAATCTGGAGCAAGTCCAAATGGTGACTTGCTGACTATACAGATGTTTGGCTTCCTGGTGGAGGTGGTGTGTGCCCACCTGAGGGGCGGGGCAGTAGGACAGAGCTTGCCTTGAATCAGAAAATGAAGTTAACTGGACTGGGAGAATGGCTGTGTGTAGCCTGACCTGGCCTGTGTCAGCTAACGGCACCAGTCAGTGCAAGGCAACCTCTAGAGTTCCCTCTGTGCGGAGTCTCCTTATTAAACCTTCTTCTCTCCTCTTCCTTCTTTCCCCTTCCCATCACTTCCATGTTATGATCTGAACTCTTAACAGATCTATCTTTGTTCCCTGCAAAACACAGGGGAGAAATGATGAGAAATAATCTGTAGGCATTGTGCTTGAGACTAAACTTTAAAACTAATTCCAGAGGTCTCGTATCTGACCAGCTTAATCCTAGATGTGAGCATGTATTACTGAATGGCTTAGTAACTGCCACTTCAAAATGAATTTGCCAGAACTTTCTTTTATTTCTTTAATATATGGGAGGTGGCTTCAATAAGATTGTTAACGTTGGTTGAAAAATTGAACAGCCTTTTGGTTTTCTCTTCAGCCAGGGTGGTGAAGGTGAAGGATGCTGCAGTGCCCCGTGGGACACATAGAAGGGCTAGCCAAGGAAAGTCAGCTTAACAGTCTTTGGGAGTGCTATGGGACTGCATTGATAATGTGTGGTAGAGAATTTGTATTCTGAACCAGGACACCACCTGCATTTTGCCACTGTGGTTGTCTTGCAGAAGTATTTCTAAGAGCATAGGGCACAGGATGGGAAGCTGGACTGCAGAGCTCCCCACGAGCTCTTTTTCCATTCGTTGGAGATGTGAAATGTTGATTGAGTTCTGAAATTGTGAGAAATGGAGATATTTAGAATCTCTGAAGAGCTCTTCTGCTCTGAAAGATTGTCTCTTATTAACATCCAACATCAAGGATGCTCCTTGAGAAGAGCAATCTTCCCTGTATACAAGCACAGTGGCCTGCTAAATGACCTGCTCAGCTTCTGTCCTGAAGTTTATGAAGGAGAGAATTTTATTTTAATTTTTTTTATACCTGGCTCTGGGCAGGAGAGGAAAAAAAAAAAGCAAGCAAGCAAGGGAATGCTAATTACCTGCAAGTCCTCTTTCGAAAGTCACACAAAGTGTCAGCCCCTGGAAGCGATCTTTGTGGAAAGCACCATGTGTTAGATCTGGGGTTTTCCACTGCAGGGTCTGGTGTATTAGGTTTAACCAGCAGATGGTAGAACCCGTTTGCTGCCTGTGAGATGTGGCAGGCAACAAGGTGGAACTGGAGGAAGGACACAAAGGGTCTGTCTAGGCTACCTTTTCTGTCTCAAAGAATAAGTATCCTGCTAACAGCAGCGTGAGTCATACAAGCTAAAATTAATTGATAACAATGTGAAACTGTCTTAAAATGACAAAGTTTAACAACTGCAAACATTAGCTACATCTAACAGCAAAAGTGAGCCAGTAGCAGGTGGTTCATAAAAGCCTCATGTCAGCTGTATAAATGGCCACAGTTTAATTTACTGGTGGTAACTGTAGGCCTTTATCATCAGCCTGACCAACAGAATCTCATTTTAGTCAGCAGACCACCTCCTTTATTTGGGCCCCGGGGGGAAGGAGGGATGTTCAGCGTTAACTTTTCTGTGTAATACCTGCCCTGGTTGTTCCCTCCTTGACCTGTTGATACTGTGGTGGATGCTTTTTTATCTCTGTATCACAGAACTTCTCAGCGAGGTCCCAAACAAGATGAAGCATTTAATAGGAATGCACCAAATGCACAGCAGAGTAATCCATGTTGCAAAGGCCTTGGCATCTGAATAGCTAGAGAAAGATGTTTGCAGGTAGAGCGAAGTGCTGGAAGTGGCTCACCCAAGGCCATGAGTCAAGCTGTAAAGGAGGCTGGGAATAGAGCCATAGGCCTGTGCCCTGAGGGGAAAATGCCAATTCACATCTTCTCCCAGCACGTTTATTAACTGTACCTGCCTCCTTTAAACTAAGCACTCTTGTAAGGTGGTGTGTGTGCTCTGTCTTGCATAGTATGAAGCAGAAGACAAATGGACCTGCTGAGAAAATGTGCATTGTATTGTATGCCATGCCATGAAAAATCTGCCAGGGTGTGATGCATCTTGCTAGCACATCTGAGAGCACCACCCTGAAGAGTGATGCAGGTGCTGGGTAGTCCAGAAATGCCTCAGCATCACCAGTCAATGGCGGCAGGCCCCCGCTGCTGGTGTGGCTTGGCAGATAGACACCCCAGCTGATGGCACGACATGATCCTGCTCTGTGGGGTGGGGCCCTGACAGCAGCAGGGTGATGAATGTGGAGCTGCCAAGCCCGCTCTGGGTGTATAATTCATGAGACTCATTTGTGATAGTTGAAGGACATCGCTGTCATTCCAGAGCCAGATCCCCGTGGTTCTCGTGTCGTGAGCCAGCTCCAGGGAGTCCATACATGGTTTTTCAGGGCTAAACTCTGCACTGCTGCTAAAAGAGAAGCTGCAAACGTAATGGATGGGACAGTTTTCTCATCTGGTAGCAATCAGCTGCAAAGCTTGTGTAAGTGCTAGTGAAGAGCACCCAGGGAAGTTGTTGTTTGACAACTTTCGCCCCATAGGCACCAAGAGAGTCCTGTTGTGGAGCAGAGAGATTTCAAGAAGTTGTAGCAAAGTATAGTGAGTTTGTACCAATTTCATCCAAATCAACGGCTGCTGGGAGAGCCACAAATACTGCATGGCTTTGGAAAGAGGGAGAACACCACTCTTCCAAAAAAAAAAAAAAACCCCACAAGATTTTGTCTTTGGGCAGGCTCTAGAATAAACATCTATTACTAAGGGGTTGTGATGGTACATGCCTGTAATGGCTTGAAGGGCAGTGGAGTGGACTTTGTCCTGGCACATATAGGGAGTAGGTGTTGGTTAAACACGTCTTTGGGATTTAAGAGTGGCTTTTGAAGGGCTGGGGATCATAGTGTGAACACAGAGGATCCCATAGTGTGGGATGTCTCTGGCCTTAAGGACACAGAGGGTCAGGTGGCCTCGCTATCTGTGTTGGGAGCTCTTGAACATAGAGAGGTCTTGATGCCTGGCTGCAGAGCTGGTCAGGGCGGCTATTGCATGTGCTGTGTTCTCATCCAACATCAGAGTGTTTCTGAGTGCTGCTGAATATTCAGAGGGAGGAATAAGTGAGGCAGTGAAGTTGAAAACACAGCTTGACAAGAACAAGGAGAGCTAAACTCTCCCAGTGGCTGAGCTGGGATGCTGACAAGAGGTTCTGAGCATCTTGATGGCTCAAAAGATTCAGCTCCTTGGATCTGTTTCCAAAAAGTTGCTGATGCTCAGCACCTTGCAGGATTTGTCCCTTTACATAAGGATCAGACAAATGCTGGCGTATTTATCTCCTTCCTGAGATTTCATCAGAAAAATGGATGAGCTCTGAATTATTCACCATATGCTTCCCATTTGGGCATCAGACTTTGCACTCTCTCTCCCTTGCTGTTGGGGACTGGAGTGGTGGAGCAAGGGTGTATCTCAAACCTGGTTACCATAATCTTCCTCCTTTGCTCAGCAACTTCAGAACACTAATAATTTAATTCAGTGTCTTCCCCTCCTTCTGCTGCCATTCCCCATGGACTCTTCCAGGCGCTTGCGCAGTCAGCGTGTTCTGCTCCCCTCGCATATGGACACAGAATTCCCCGTGTATCCAAAACCAAACTGAGGCAATAGTTGATGTTCAAAGAAACCTTAACAGTGCAGTTAGAAACATCACAATATGGAGGCTACTGAAAGGGAAGGCAGTTCTACCCAGGAAATAACAAATCTGCTGGCAACATGTCCTGTTGCACTAGTGAGCAGGAGCTGGGTAGAGCTCTCTGAAGAGTGACTTTGAACCTGTGACTTTGGGAAGTGGAAGAGCCTGGCTTTGTTGTCTTGGTAAATACCTTGCAGGTATGAGAGGCTATTAGCAGGTGTATCCCCAAAGCCTTCTCCTTCCCTAGCGGAGCTAACTCTGTTCCCACAGCCTCTCCTTCACCATCTTGGGGACCTCTGCTAAGCTCACTTTCCCCCAGGATGGTCTTTCTCTTACCCCTGGGGACCCAGCACCAGATGATCTTCCAGATGTTTCCTGCTAAGTACCAGTGTTACCTACACTTTGTTTTCTGGCTGTTGCTTCAGCCCTCTGTGCTGCACGCCTGGGTTGCTGTTGGGGTGTGCTGCTGGCTGGTGTTCAGCCTGCTCTCCCCAGGATGCCCAGGTCCTTCTCAGCTGTGCCACCCCCAACTCGTCTTCAAAGAGCTGCTCCAGGTGCAAGGCTTTGTCTGTACTGAATCTCCTGCTGGTGCATTCCCTCCATCTAGGTCCCTCTGAATGGTGGTTATCTGCTCCTGAAGTGATTACTGGAGAAACTGCCTGGGTGTTAAGCAAGAAAGTTTGGGATGAACAGTCAGAGATGCGTGCTGTTGCATTTGTAGGGTCTTCAAGTACTCTGAGACCACTCTAGGCAGTGAGGACATCCATGCTTGCAAGCATCATGTGAGGGTTGTTTTCTAGCTGTCACGAGCGGTGAGCCAAGCTCTGTTGTTCCCAAGGGACCTCTGGGCCTATGACCTGCTCAGTCAGACCCTGTAGCTGGCCATCAGTACTGAAGAGGTTTGTCAGAGGGGGCAAAGGAAAGCTATTTAGAAGTCATTTCAGTTTCAAGTGAATAATGCCCCAAACCAAAAAGCTCCAAAGAGTATTAGATCTGAGATCTGTTCAGTCTTATTATTATCAGTCCAGTGTTTCGAAGGCTCTTCAGTTCAGCAAGTCCATCTTAAAGGCTTCCAACATATGGCCTTAGTAGATGAGTGCCCTATTTATATCCCTGGAGTTTTGTCAAGCATCTGTTTCAAGCACAGTGTGGCAAGCATGAAATTTTTGGTCACACAAACGCAGCGTACTGTATATATTTGTTAAGAAGCAGATGTGATTTTTAGGTCAAATGTCTGGAGCGAGCAGCTTTATATAGTTGTGTTGGCAGTTGCCCATACATTGAACAACGTTTTCTGTTAATACTGGGAATCTGGTTTGTCTGTACCCGATTCTGTGATGACAAGGGGAATGGTGGACTCTTGTTTTCCAAAAGTGTAGTAAATATCTTGTCTGTACGTGACCCTGGATCCAGCCTGCCTGGGGCGAGGGCTTTCAGTGAAGCTGAATTATTCTGAAAATGTTGCCTCTGTATTCTCAAGGTGCTGATCATACCTAACTCCTGACTAGCAGAGTGGAGTTAGTGCTGCTGTGCTAATGCCCATGTGATGGGAAATGGTATCAAAGGGAAGCAGCAGTGATGTGTGATTGGGATGGCATTACTTCCCGAATTAATCTCCTGAGCATTGCTGAAATTCCATGTGCAGATTGCTGTTTCGTCTGAAACGTGCTTTCTTTTTAGTGCGGTCATGCATGGAGCAGCACAGAGCTCTTGGGCTGGTTGGAAATGTCAGAAGTCAGAATTCTGATGTGCTGAAATGTTGCGTTTCCTGCAGAGAATGAAGGCAAGGCCCTTTTCAAGAAAACCATATTGGAGAATATGCTGCTTCTGTCTTTTTATAATGCACCATAATGTTGGATGTATTGATTGTTGGGGTGTTGAGGATGCTCTATGAAACAATACGTTTCAAAATAGATAAGGCAATTTGTTGCCTAAGTTGTGAAGTTTTATAAGAATAATGACATTTAATGTAATGAAACCCCCAGCAGCTCAGTGTCTGGCTTCTGTGAGTGGGTGATGGGGTACTTGTGAAAAGCAAGGGCCCAGGGTGCTCCTTCCCCTCCTGCCTGGTGCTACAAGTGACTTCAGACTTAGAATTGATTTGACCTGGACCTGAATGTTGAAAATGTGCTCTGGGACCCACCCTCCAGAAATTGTGAATTTTCAGCTTTTTCCTGTGCTCCGTGGCATCCAGCATCACTTACATTCCACATAACCTCTTCTTTTTTAATTCCTTGTGGTATGGTCCTGCCTTCTAGCATCTTCTCTGTAAGAAATACCAGGTAAACTATTCCCTGCTGAACCTTTTAATCTTCCAGTTCACGTTGCAATATTGCACTTGACCTGCTATTTTTTCATTCTTTTCCTTGTTGTTTGGGAGTGCAGAACTGAGACAGTGGAATTCATTGGCAGTTCTCATGTTCCATAAAAAAATTCCAAGTAATTTTAAACCTCTTTCCCGGGCACGAGAGGTGCACTGCAGGTCTCGAACAGTGAAGCAAAGGGAGTGCCCTGATGTTCTGCAGGATGGTATTTTCTGAAAGCACCAGTGCCAGTCTTGTCATCGGAAGCCTTTAGGTATATCCTATGCAAGCTGTACTCATAAAGGTATTATAAATTATATTCCATTTGTTATGCTCTTTGGTTCGTGGAAATAAATCATGCCACTAGTTTTATTTTTCTGAAGTACTGTATTAAGGGGTGTTCTGTGTCTGTGTAAATGAAAATATCTTCTTTCAAAAATGAAATGGAATGTCTCTAGTTGTTTTGCAAACTCTTATTTGCATGCAGGTAAGTACGCGCCGGTGCATGATATTAAGATCCTCTACAAAGCAAGATACTTTAAGCAGAGACTGAAACTTTCCTGGAGGCTTTGGTTCATGATATGTTTTACCTGAAGCCACTCTCTGCAGGGCTGAGGTCAGCTTGGTGCACACCATGGTGTGGGTTAGCTGGGTCTTTGCCTGTCCTGGGTCATCATCATTCCAATGGCAATTTTGAAGCTTGCATCATTTTCTAAGCCTTGTGCTCTCAGTGACTTTTATTAGAGGTTTTTGTTTCCATCATTATCTGATGAGGGATCTGCCCATGTGAGTGCAGCTGAATGAAAATCAGGCTGTTATCTGAAACAGAAATGTCACGTTGGGGATTTTGAGGGTGCTTTATCTAATTTAAAATAAAAATTTTCATGTTTGGAAAAAATAACTAAGGAGGCTATGGGTGGCCTTTAGTTGAAAAGTTAAAGATGTTTGGTCTTCGGTTTGAGCTAAATACATTTTTTTTTTTTTTTTCAATTAAAATATATATTTTTTTTTTTTTTGTGAAAGTGATTGCTCATCTCTGTCCATAAAGTCCATTTGGAACTTGCCTTTTGCTGTTAACTTCACATAGAAGGTGTTTGCTACTAGATGGAGAGAGAACTCGATGGCACAGCAAGGAGTTCTGGTTGAAGTGGGTAAAATACAGCCAAACTGTCTTGATAAACAGCTAATTGAGGGGTTTGTGGTATATCTCTAGATCCTCTCTTCTCATAAAGCCACTGCAGATCATAGCATAATGACAGACATTTGGGTCTCAGTGGGGTTAGTCCCTTATGAAGAGGAGGTTTGTATTGGCCTTTTCTCATATGGCATCATCCTCTTTTAGCCGTAGAGCTTTTGGAATCTCTCATAGCAGTGTCTCGTTGATTGTTTGTATTGTCAAAGTGGGTGGCTGATAAAACTACAGACAATTGTGAAGCAGCTGGTGTTTCAAGAGTGTGTTTCTTATATAGCTGATTGGCCACACTCTGATCTTCTACTGGACTCAATCCAGAGCCCTTCAGTTGGTTGTGCTGGACATTAAATGGGGTTGTATAACTGAGAACAGGGGTTGTAGAACATGAATTATCATCACATGTTTCTGCTTTAATTAAAACCTGCAGTTCCTAGAAGAGGTGGGGCAGGCAGAGGGCTTAGCTTTGTACCAGACTGATGATCATGGCTAAACCTCCTTCCCTTGCTGAAGCTGATTACAAAACTTCCTCCTCTTGAGCCAAGATTTTTCATTTATTGAAGAGGGAGGGGGTAAGATGTAGGCCTGGTGTTATTTACTGTTGCAGGAGCTCTGCTATGGGATGTGCTTTGCAGAAGGAAAAGCTTGACTTGCCTGTTTTCATTTCATCTATCCAAGTTACAGCTCCTACATGCTGGTTCAGTGGGCAGAGAAAGACACTTTATCCCTTCCCCACTTGGAAGCCGTGAGCTTCCAAACCAGGACTGAGATCAGATCTCAAGACTCCTTCAAGTCTGGATGCATTTCAGTTGGCTGAGATGTCTGTAAAGAAATAACAGAGTGTTGTGGCTTGGGAAAACTTGTGCTCAAATACGCAGCTGAGAGGTCAGAGACGTTCACGTTCGGATTGAACTGGTTGCTGCTGCACAGGGTATAAATCAGCTGGTGTCAGCAACGGGTGTTTAAATGTGTCTTGCTGTAACCAAGAGTAGGTGCAGTGTGTAAGATGCTCTGCCTTGTGTGATGCCTGCTACAGCTTGTACAGTGTATCTGCCCACATGGAAAAATGTTCAGTAAAATAATAAAAACCAACAAGGTTTTTAGATTGCTTCTGCAAGAATAGTTGTGAGACTAAATTCATGCAGTTCTAACTACAGAGCCACACAAATGTTTTCCCCTTAAGGAATTACTCATTCTTGCAGATTTTTCTGAAGCAGCAGGATTAGGATTGGCTGCTCTTGAGTCCAAATCTGGTGGGTTTGGGGGGCAGTTGGGCAGTGGTGGGACACTGCTTCTCCTCCCATATCATGGGATCCATCCTGGGAGATGATCTTCCTTGAAGAGCACTGTCTGTTAGGCTTCCAGTACAAATGGTCTAAAGCAGATGCAAAGAGTCTCATTATAACATGCAGAGCACAGAGAATGGAATGGGGGGGGGGGAAGGGGGTGGGAAGGAAGCACAAAAGGCTGTTAGCCAGGGCACCAACCTTTTTCTTTTCTGTTTAGTTTCAGTTTCCCTTAAAATTCCTGCTGTTTATCCACTTTGCCCACATGGGAGCCAGAAGCCTTCCTGCTCTTTTCTGTCAAATTAAATTAATGGGGAGAAAAAACAACCACACAGATGCTCTAAATCCCAGGCTAATACTGCAGAGTTTTGGCTCTTGCTTCTGATTCTCAGTGTGGTTCAAAAGCAACTCTGGAGGCACTTGGGGCACTCAGAAAGGCAAAAGAGCAACAATTTTTGTGTTTAAATTGAGAGCTGATATTTTCCTCTGGTTCTGGAAGTTGAGGTGTGGAATCAGCTCCTGGCTTTGTCTGTGATCTCTGTCTGCCTGGGTGGGCATGTATGATGGGGCTAATTTGCCTGCAAGTGTTCAAGGCCAGGTTGGACGCAGAGCAGCGTGCACGTTCTTTGGCGATTTTCACTTTTTGGGGGGCAATTTGATTTTATTCAAGATCACGTGAAGTCTTCTCTCTGCAGAGTAACTTTTTGTGACCAGCACAAGACCTGGAGAACAGCTTCGGTTCAGAGGGTCCCAGTCACAAATGTCCTGGCCTGTGCCACTGCAGCCACATGATGGCAGAACCATCGTGTCCTGTGGATGCAGATACAATTTTTGTGCAAGGGAATACTTAAGGCAAAGGTTGCAGCAGTTGCAGGACAGCACCAGCCATCTGCTTACTTATTGCTTGTTGCATTTTCAAGTACAGAGAAGCGCCAAGGGGAGACTGAAATGGACTTTTGGCTTTAACCAGAACAAAGGACCCAGATCATCCTTCTGTAAACAGCTTTGATTTGGCTCTTTATAGGCAGCTCAGGCCTTCTCCTGCCATCATAGCACCTCTCCAACAGCACGTGCTCTGCTGTCGTAGTTCCTCTTTCATCACCTTCTCTCCTCTTTTTTTGTTACCTGGATGACTGAGTTACAAAAGGTCCTCTTCCGTGCTCCAGATTTGTGGCTGGAATCTTACGGTGCTGCTGGGAGCTTTGCATAAGTGATCCCATGTGCATGGATTTGCCTTTTCCCTTAAAAATTGCTGGAGGATGGAGGGAGTTTCACAAACCTTCAGGTGGATGGAAGCAGTTTTATCAGTATTAGTTATAAAGAGCTGGTTTGGCCGCAGTGAAAGCTGAGACTCTGGATCAGGATAGAAGAGGAGTAACATCAGGGATCTGGAGCTGTTGGAAATATTTATGGTCAATGCCAAGGATGTGTTTAGGATTTTGCTGAGTTGAAGCCTATATGAAGATCCTCTGGAAAATAGATTTTCCATGCTGCTTTCACTTAGTCATCTTTTAATGAAAAACACATTATTGAAGTAGGTACTGTTTGCAAGATTAAGACCGAAATTTGCCAAACAGTATTTCTAAATGCTGATATTTATGGTAGATTTTATGAGAGCAAAGCTTTGGTTTGTTTTGGCTTTCTCCAATCTGAGAGATGCTGCTGGCAGGACAGCTTGTGTCCACAGTGTCTTCCTCTGTACCCTGCTGCCCCTGTTGATACTGCACATCTGCAGGTGTAGAGCAGCAGTTTCAGCAAATGTGGATGCTCTACAGTGTTCTGTGTGACAGGATTCTTTTGCTTCTTGAAAACCGCCAGCAAATATCTCTAAAATGTATTACAAGCCATCAATACAGGTTTTAATGGTTTTATTAATTCAGATTAAGCTCTTCAACGAGAGCACGCCAGCTACAGTGTCAACTCCAAGCTGTTAAAATGTCAGATTCTCACCTCTCAATTAAAGCAGGGATGGTAAAGTGGGACCTAAGTAAAGGGGTTCTTCAGCGTAGCGTTAATGCTGAAGTGTTTGGATGCAGTTCACGTGCAGATTATGAACATTTTTGTTAGAGCACTTGTCCCGTGTAGGTTATGTACATGTTTACACCACAGCTTTAGGAGAGTTTGGTTTTGCTTTTCTGACTTAGCTCCTTAACATTGCAGCCTGCTGGTATAAAGCAGCTTCCTGCACCTGGCTCTGGCAACAAACTGGTTAGAACTTTCCCTGCCTCCTTTGCTATTCTGTGGTCCATCCTTGGACCATTAAAATGAACACTTTTTTTTTTTTCTGATTACAGTAAAACAATGGAGTGAAAGTGCTTTTGGCTCTTTTGACATGTGGTGCTTTGTAGAGAGAGCATAATTGTTATTCCATGTAGTAAACCTGGCAGTGATGCCTAGCTGTTTGTCTTTCCTTCCCACTGTTAATATTGCACAAGCAAGAAGCCTCTGCAAAAACACTTTAAAAATGCAATTTAAATTAATAGTTGTTTGTTCTAGAATCAGAGGGCAGTTTGGTGTGGAAAGCATGGAGCGTGTCCTCACGGTGTGAACTCATTGCAACTCTTGGTTTGGTTCAACAGTCGCTGGTTTTGCAAGGACTCTCTGGAGGATTCACTGATAAAGGTTTCCCTGCTCATCTCACTTCTTTTCTAGTAGTTCAGACACTGACATCCACTCCCTCCAGTTGTTTCCAGACCATGGGTTCAATCGCAAAGTCATGATTTGTTTAAAGCCTGCAGCGTGTTGGAGGGCTGCCAGGGTGAACCATACATCCTTTCCCCAGGGAATCTGATGCTGCTTAACTTTTAGGCAAAACACAAATAAGAGTCAGCCTTTTGTCCACAAACGTTTTGTAGGTGGGGCAGATGCTTCATTAGCAAAATGAGAATGGCAAAGCACTGGGGATTCCCTGGGTAAAAATGTCACCTTTCTCTAGAAAATGGAAGCAGCTCCCTCTCTGCTTCCAGCTACATTTTTATGCATCAAGGTACAAAAACATATTGCAGAGCTGAAAGACCCAACAGGAACAGGCTGACCAGAGGGGTTGTGGAGTTGTCGTCTCTGGAGACTTTCAAAACCCCCCTGAACATGTTCCTGTGTGGGCTGCCCTGGGTGACCCTGCTCTGGCAGGGGGATTGGACTCGATGCTCTCCAGAGGTCCCTTCCAGCCCCTATCATTCTGTGATTCTATCTCAAATACCCCTCCACACAGCCTGAATCGTGGTGGGTCATCTTGCATCCCCCCCACCTCCTGGAGAGGAGCCAGTGCCTGGGCCAAGGCCAGGGTGTTGGGAACCAGCCTTCCCATGACCTTCTCACCGTTTTAGTCCTGGGAACCTTGTTGCCAAATTGGTTGTGAATTGCAAGACAGTACCTGCAAACACGGCTAAATGAATGTTCCTGCTGACTTCTCCAGTTTGCCCGTGGGTAGTCAGTGAATGATGTCCTGTTCCTCGGTATGACAATTTGAAGGGGGAAGAAATACCTATTTTTGGCATCTCTTTTGCTCCCCTAATGTTGACTTCAAACAAGCTCCTGTCACGTTAAGTGGACGAGTTAAATCCTGGCTTTTCACCAGGTCCGATTCTTCTTGGGCTGATGCTGCCTTTACACATGGCTAAGCCCATTCATCCCAACTTGCACAGTCACCTAATTATCAGGTGCCAAGGAGTGCGGGCTGGCTGATGATGTACGCTGGCTGCTTACGTGAGCAACCTGTAATTCAAACACCTTTTTTTTTTCTAACCATTGAAGGTGAACTCTTGCTGCCAAGGAGCTTGCTGAGAGTTTTGCCAACAACTTCAAAAGAGCCTTGAATCCAAGTTCTCAGTTTAGAAAATCAATGCATTTGGTGATGTTTTGTTAAAAATAAAATAAAATAATCAAACCCTCTCTAAACCCAACCAAAAAAAAAAAAAAATTTTAAACCCCACAACAAGCAGACTCGGAATGGGTTCATGTTGAGTGGGCCCCATTCCAGCAGAAGTCGGTCACAGACTAGACTGTTGTGCGTGGTTTTGAACGTTGTAGCAATTTGAGGTCAGTAGATGACCTACAGCAGTTTCATGGCTTGCGCTGTGATCAGTGTTGCTTTGCACTGCCTCTTCAAAGAGCTCTTGCATCAGAAGTAGTGGTCCCCAACGTGTGCATGTTTATGGGAGCAAACAAACCAGAGCCTTAAAATTTTCAGAGGTCTTTGATGTGATAAATGTACCTGGGAATGGGATGTGATTTCTGCTTTTGAAGCTGTTGGCCCTGAGTTGTCTGACCCTGCAACAGGCAGTTTGGTTAAATCTCTTTGCAAATATTGGGACATATGATTTGTGGTTGGGTAGATCTGCACTAATCCAGACAGAGGTGAATCCAAAGTGTCCTCTCACGCTCTGAGTTTCCGTGCCTGGCAATCACCTTTACCAAGTTTAAATTTACATTTCGATACAGTTCTTCCCATGCTCATTTTTCTTTTCTGTCTGCTTCTCTTAGTGTTTAAAATAAAATAAACCCCAAACCCTGAGAAATGACAATGGCATTTACTATTAAACGCTGGAGGCACAAAATATATCTGCTATATTTCTCAGGAATTATGCTTCTGCACTATGGATGCGTGAAGGGTAAGATAAACCTGAGAGCTGCCCTCCCTATGAACAGGATCCTATCAAGTAGTTGTCAAAATAAATGCATTACTCAGCTTTTTCGAGGTGCTTACGGGGCTATTTCAGTGCACTCTCATTTACCCACAAAGTGAAACTGCTCCATCTGTCAATAACCATTACTCACATCCCTATTCTTATTACCAGCCTATCGTGAATGTAAACGTGTTTGCCTAAATTCTGTCTGCAGAAATATTTGTGAAATTCCCAATAGCGTCAGTCTCCTGAATCTTTTAACTTCAACAACCATTACAGCAACGTAACAGAAAACAGCGTGTGTCTGTGCAGAACAAATCAGGAGGAGCTTGGTCATCACCCACCACGTTTCTGACAGTGCCTTGAGATTGGTGTTTAGGAGAAGTTTAGGTTTAGCAGGTATTTCTGAGTGTGGACTGGTCGGTGAGTTGTGGTTACACGGTGGGTTTGGAAGCGAATGTGCAAAATAACCCTCTCGTGGAAGAGGTGCTGTGTGACTGCGCTCACGAGCACAGCGAGGCGTAACGATGGCATTAAATCTTTCACTGCTCTTTTATTCATGTTGTTTCTTAGGGGCCAGCCAAGCTGGCAGGGACTTGTGCTCTGTTCCTACCTGTCAAGGGAATTACTTTTTAACTCTGCCTTGTGTCAGCGCACAGTTTCATTTGTGTTTTTGTCCCCAAATGTGTGGTTTTAGCTTTGCAGCATCTTTGTTACAGGCAATGATTCACCAAGAGTTTTTCTCTTGATTTCTGGGGTATGGCTTCAGTGTTCAGAGAATAAAAGTGACATTTCAACCATAAGCAGAGGAGGTTTGTTCTAGAGCGATGCTCACAAGCATGGCCCTCAGAGCCTGTCTTCATATTATCACCACCTTAGAAAGTCAATTTAACCGTGATGTTGCAATTTCTTTCATTTTGCATTCGATAGTCGCTTGAAGCAAGTTTAGAACCTGGAGGAGTATTTTGGTGTAAGCACTGCACTGGAGAAATGCTTCTTTGGTTAGTGCAATTCATCGGGTACGTCTCCCTTGTGGTGTCACCTGTCTTTGTCTAAGAAGAGCGAAAAGGAGCCATGCAGTTGGGAGGGGACCCAGCCACCGTGTGGTATCTGCCTTCCACCGCCCCGCTTGGACTGGTCTGTAGCGATGCGTAGCAGTGCAGATGTGCGCCGTGTGTAATAGGTGGGGTGGTGGCACAGCCTCCTCCAGCTGGGGTTTTTGGAAGAGAGCAGTTGTGGCTCGTGTTTCTGCACTGAGCTCATTCCTCTCCACATGGAGAGAAGCTGAGAGCGACGCTCCTGGGGAGTGCTTGCTAAGATGTGGAAGTCTGGCAAATTACACTGATTTTCCTGTTCTAGGACACAGCACTCTGGGCAAGTCCCATTTTGGTTACTGAGGGGTCTTGGGCAGCTCAGACCAGAGCGAAGGATGGACCGGGGGAGTTGAATTCTGATTATTCTGCTCCAGCCTGGCACTTTAACTGGGGCTCAGCTCATTGCTGCGTTGGGCTGACAGTTGTGTTGAGGCAAAGAGAAGTTTGTTTACCTGTGAAATTTGTTTGCTGCGATTTTTCTGCTAGGTGGAAAGGAATAACATGACTGCAAGTCAGCCACTTTGCTGCCCTTGAGAAAAAATACATTCATGTTAAAAAAAGAAAAGTAAATAACAAGTTCCTGTTAAGTGCCTGTTAGTTATACATATTACATCTAAAAGTAATTATAATTTCATTAGCAGTCTGGCAACAGTGGAGATGAAGTTACAGTTACATTGCATTTACTACTGACAGCAAGCAAAGGGTCATATTAATGATGAAGTAATTCCTGCAGAAGTGATTTGAACCAGCCCTTTGGTGAGTGTGAGCAGCACTGCAGAGCTGAACCCTTGGGGCCGGGGTGCAGAGACCCAGAGGTGGTACCAAAATGTGCCCACTGCAGGTTTTTCATAATTAACATCCACTTTCTCCATAAGGTATTAGATGCTCTCATTTGGAAACCAGTGGGATTAGGATCAGATATCAGATTAGCTGAGCATGTGCAGTCTGACACCCAAACTGGTCTCCATCCCAGGTATTTCTGAGGAAAAACATTTGGTTGGTTGTTTCTGGTTTGTTTTGTTTTGTTTTGTTTTTTTTTCTTTCCTTTTTCTTGCACTGAACATCATGTTAAAGTGGTTGGAAGTGCCAAAAGGTCTTGCATTAGAGGCAATTAAGTGCAAGAAATCTTTCACCTTTGCAGAGGTGAAATCCCAGCATTCGCCTGCTCTCGTGTCACTGGGATTTTTGAAGTATTGCAAATGCAAATCCTTAAATCTATATAGGGACTATTTAGGAATACTGTCTTCTTGAGGAACTGGAAAATGGTTTAAAGGTGGTGGCTGCCTATCTGTGTGTGTGCAATCCAAGTATCTAGGAGGACTGGTGAAGGCACCTCCCCTTCTGCTCAGAGCTGCCCTACACGGTGGATTCCAATTATTGCCAATTAGAAGCAATGAGGTTTTAAACAACTACTGGCAAAACTTTGAAGCCACACCCTGATGTTGCCCTGGGGAGTTCTGCATCTCTAATGGGAATAAATAGGTCTGATTTGCATAGACAAACACTACCTTTTTAATGAAAAGCTCATGGGGGATTGAAAACCCCTGAATAAGCTGTTCAGTAGGGTGCTTGGCACTTGCATTGAAGTGATGACTGATAGTCAATAGTAGGAAGAGACCGTGGCCTCTTGTGGATTAATCTTCAGAGGTATGTGCTCTCCTTACCTACCTCACGTTGAGCACCAGCAGCTTTCCAGGGCACTGCATGGTGATACATGGTGATACACCGCGTGGGGAGGAGACTCATTTACCTCCTGGCTCAGATTAAAATTGCAAACTGCTTTGTTTGCTAGAATTTTATCTTGTGTTGGTTAACATGTTTTAACTAATGAGATAGAAGAAAACATCTATTTTTCCTAGCGGAGCCAAGGCTTTGTGGCTTAGCTCCTGGGTTTGATTACAAGATGTACTCTGGCTGGATAATTTCTGTGCAAATAAAATGTAACAGCAATTTTCAGATCTGCTTGAAGTGTAAGACCTTCAGGGGACCAGTCATATAGGAAAAATAAACCCAGGTTAACGAAATACTGTGCCTTTCTGACACTTCATCCATGCTAATCTGTGCTCCCCTTTGTATTCTGTCTTGATGTGCAATAGCTTTTTCCGACAGGGAAAGTATTTTTCTTACTATCTTTTATACATTTTTCAGTGGCTTCCAGTATGAGCCAGTGCATATATGAAAATAATGCTCAGTTTTATCTCAGCCTCTAAATCTGAGATTCTTTGTTGCCTCTCCTGTAAGACTGTCCCTGATAAATCACTGTGAGCGATCACTGCTATTTCCCCCAATTTTGCCTTTGTGAATAAATGGGACACCATTAAGGGTCAACCCCCCAGCTTCCTGATGTTTGCCAAGGCACAGTCGTGCTACAGTGGATTCTGGGAGAGAGCTGCTTTCCCCTGTGCTCTAGCGAGGCATCTGGGCTCATTGCTGCCAGCCGAAGGGTTCACACCGAGTGTGAAAGTCTGGGTTTCCTCCTGAGTGCCTGTCTCTTCACTGCCTCCAGGAATAGCTCTGCAACTGCCATTAAATTAGCTAAAATGAAGAGCCATCTTTTAAGTATATCCCAAGGGAGAATCCTGTAATTGCAACTATTTCCTCAAAACCATTCCCGAACAGAGACTTGAGTCCCATTTGAAGGGTAATTATCAAATTTACTTTCTCCAAGGTGACTTCTTCGGGGCTTGTACTCTGAGACTCAAAACTGCACACCCCAAAAGCTGCGGTGCAGCGTTGCTCCCCCGCGTACACAGAGGGCACGGCACCGGGACCGTCAGAGTTAACACCTCGCACTGTTGCCAGCGCTTGGGCAAATGGTGCAGAACAGCCCAAAACTCCTTCTGCAAATTCTCATGACCCCGAGCAAGGCTCGCTCCCATCTTGTGCCTGTTGGTCTGGAAGGGCTTCTTGAGGTTGGTGTCTTTTGCTGAGGTCTCAACTAGGTGGCTGTTGGAGATGGTTGGGTGGTTGGCATGTGACCTAAATGTCCTCTGCTTCCAAGCGGCCGTGGAAATGGAGTAAGCTCTGAGCTGCGTAATGGAGATCTTTGGGGCTGGAGTTTCACTTCAGATGACAAAATACTTAAGAGTTGGGGATGATTGGTACCTGCACGTGAGCATTTTGGCAGCCTAGAGCGGTATGAGAGCTCTGTAGAGAGCTCTTGTAAAAAATGCTGAAGAAATGGAGCATAGAAGTGGGTGCTGAGACAGCCAGTGGTTTTGAGTGCTGGGACATCCTTGGGTTTTCTTGAGTGTACAAGGACAGAGAATGCTTTAAGGCAGTGACCTCAGGAGCAGGTTTTTATCCTGGAGGGGGAATTTTACAGTTGAGTTACAGTCCCGAAGCTTGGGTGTGTAAATAGAAATTTGCTTTAGGCTCACGTGCTGTATCTTAGCACACCGTGGGCACCATAAGGGTGTGCACACAGCTTTTGTTGCTGCTGGGGGCTTAAAGAAAGGCTAGAAAGAGCAAGTTGTGTTTGCAGTTCCTGGCTGATAAGGCTGTTAACTACCAGTGCTTTTCTCGCCATAGATGACTTCAGTTGGAGTTGTTTGGCTTACACAACAGTATCTGTAGTTAATTCAGCAGCTCCCATGTGAAAATCACTAAACTGATATATAAATGCTTTCCCTTAAGAGTATCATAGTATACTCATCTGACAGATGAGGAAACAGGTACAAACAAGTTAAATGCTTTGCCTGAGGTCCCAGAGCCATCGGCTTCTTGATGTGGAAGTCGGAGCAGGCGTACAACACCAGCAAAGTCAAATCTGTCTTCAGGAAGGTCACAGACATGGGTAGACATAATAGGTATTTAAAAAAATTAATAGTTTTCACAGCTTCTTTGCCATTAAAAGTTTAAGTCGTATTAATCTCCAGTAAATTCAGAAAAGGCGTTCAATCTAGCATCTCTTTTATGTGGCATCTCTTATTTTTAATTTGTTTCACAGATTCTGTAGTACTTAGCAACAGCGAGAAAATAAACCTATTTGAAACAGACAATTAACCAAGGTCACTGGGGCAGGGAAGCTAGAATTATTCAAGAAACAACTATCACAGATGCCATCCTGGGGATAATATTAAGCAAGGTACACTGCTGTGGGCTGAAATGCCGTTCCTTCACAGAAATTGCATTACTTTCTCGTGAAAGACATCCAGCTTCTATCTGCCCAGGCCATTACGCAGGCAGCGGAGGGAAGCTGAGAGAGCAGCTCCTGCCTGACTCCACATCTGCATGGAGAGGCCCCACCGCGGGAGGCAGGAGCAATATGTATTTCTCCTTTGGAGATGTGATTCGTGTGACATTATTTTTCGGGGCTTTCACGATCAGCCTCTTGCCCCTCACGCGCTGCCGTTAAGTCACCTCCTGCGGTTGCCCTGGCACTCGAACGTTCTCCTGTTACTGCAAAGTTCTTAAATTAATGATCCAAAGTTCACTTTTAAAGGAAATCGTGCTCTGTAGCTCTTAGGCTGTGTCTGCCCTGCGTGTTTGCTTTCGGGAGCACTGGGAAGGAGCTGAGGGCTGAGAGAGAGGCACTGGGCTGAGGAGCTTGTGGGGAGGGCCAGTGCCAGGCAGAAGGTTACTGCACTGTCCTTCTCCTCACTGGGGCCTTCTGGATGTATCTGAACCCTCTCTGAGGACAGGGGCAGGGCAGCAGAGTGCGGTGGGGGGGTAGAGCTGGTGAAGATGATAGGCAGGCTGGGGAGGGGGAAGGTTTTTTTTCTTTGGGCCTCTGGTTCGCTCTGCCTGGCTCCACCAGTTCCCCTGTACAGGCAGGTTGTCCTGCCTTGGTGTCATCTCGTTTCAGAGAAGAGTTGGGTCACTTCCATCTCTAGGCTGTGCTTGAACCTCTTCTGTCCCAGCCTCGCCACTTCATGGGCTCCAGGAGCCACGGCAGGCTCCACAGGGCAGTTCCCAAGGATGCAGATGGTCACTAAAGCCAAGTGCAATTAAAAAATGGTGTTCTTCCTTATCCTGGTATTGTCAGGGAAATCATTGATAGGCCACCATTTAAAGCCACAGAATTAATTGACTAAACTTGATATTTTACCTGAAATTTTCTACGTGTTATGAAGTAATTAAATTCAATGTCAGAATCTCCCAGCGCTTCCTGCTGAGATGCTGGCATCCACCGGTGACCCCCAGCAGAAATGTGGAGGTGCAGGCAGGCAGCAGATGTGGAAAACTGTGCATGTTCTGCACAAGTCTGAAATCTCAAAATGGGAAAATAACATGTTTGAATTCAGTACGTTACGTCAGGAGTGGTACGTTTGGGAGAGGGACAAATGACACCTTTCTGGGCAGGTTCAGGAGCATCCCAAACGCGCTAAATGTGGTGTCATGTCTCCTAAAGCGGTGGGAATGCGGTGTGGAAGGTGAGCACCAACACGATTGAAGTTTATTGAAAACAACAGCAGTTTAGTGGCAAGTGGACACCCCAGCAGTTCATAAATTATATTCTCAGCCTTCTTGCACTCGGTGGTATGACCGCTAATTATTTTTTTTTAATATCCTTTTCCTATGTATTTTAAACTTACGCTTTAGTATAAAATTGGAAGCAAAATCCAATTGTGTAGGGAAATTAATTTCCTTGAATTGAAGAAGCAATCTACTTGAGACTTTTTAATCATTAGATGATAACTGTGCACTAAAGAAAGGAAGACCATTAAAGTAACTTAATAGACTAGGATAAACGTTTTCTTCTGTATCTTCTTCATCTTTATTTAGAGATTCGTGCTGAGGATATTTCATAAAAGCTGCTCTTCCTGACCTTCTGTCACTTACTATATAGAGAAGCCAACCAAAATAATGGCAAGGAACTAACACTCTGGATGTCTGGATGCAAAACCAGTAATTCTGCTGAACATCTCATCCTCTCCTGCCAAATTCTGCTTTTCCTTTCTCATTAAAGAAAGAATAGCTATCGGGACAAATAAAAATGCATTTAGCTGAGCTGAGCTGTGTGATTTTTAAAAACAAACTGTGTTAATGCTTTTAATTAAGGGGCAGAGGAACAAGAGGCTTTATCAGCTCTTTGTCTGCAGGCCATTATTTCATTGTGGATGGGCTATCTATTATTGTAAACGTCCACCTTTTTGAAGGATTTACTACAAAATCAAATGGTGTTTTTATTTAAATTGTTGAGCGCCGCTTGATTCCTCATTTATTTAATACAGAGGCATTGTTACAAAGAAGAATGTAGCACTTAATTTGTATTGCTTGAGGGACCTCAGCTCTGCTCGGGAGCTCTGCTTTGCATGCTTCACGGTGCTGGGTGTTGAAAACAGAATGTGCAGCAAAATGAAGAGGAGGAAGATTTGAAGGTGAAGTTACAAAATCCCAAGCAGGCTGTTTCCAAGAGCATTTTGGACGGAATTGGCTACTCTGTGGTCTATAAAGTGAAGTCATATTTAAAAAAAAAAAAAAAAAAGTTTTCTTGGGGTACAGTTCCTGTGCGTGATTGTTGAGCGGCTTCCTGTTCAGTGAATCTTGTTTATCTGGTGGCGAGTTCCCAGTGATCCATGATATTGGGTCAGAAATGTGGTTTCTGCAACTTTCACATTGATTTTTTTCTACCTTAGATGTTCTCTGAGTGCCTTGAGCAGACCTAACAGGTTTTGACTGGAGAAGTCAAAGGTTCCCTTGCTCCACCATGCCTATTCCCAGAGGAGGAGATGAACTGGGTTGTTCATGCTCTGTGTAGAACCAAAGTAACTTACCCCTTTATTTAATTCCAGGAAGTAATCTAGGATAATGGCACTATTAGATTTGGCATCTTGTAATGTGGTTATCATTTCAGAAAGAATTGTTTCTGCTAATGGCAGTTAACTTATTACAAATAAAGCAATAAAATTGAAATCTTAAGTACTAGAGTGGCAGCAAACCATGAAACATTATAAGGCTTATTGGAAAGAAGGCTGAGCTTGCTGTCAGGGAAGAATCTATTGAAAAAACCCTCTCTGATGGATTCCAATTCCAACTAATTTAATATGGCAGCAGCATTCAGCTGTTCTTCTAGTCTATTAAAAGTATTAAAATGTCTATAAATAATAATACTGAAGTGGCTAGAACCTTTTATCCACGTTGCTGAAGGATTTCACAAAGTTGAATTTGGCCAGCTGTTGGTGGAGCCAAGCTGTAAGGTCCTTGTGAGTTTTGAGTCCTGAGGCTACCTGAGCTGCACTGGGGACCCCAGATGCTCCCCTGGCAGATTTTTTGGGTGTGGATGGACAGGCTGAGTGTGGGGCTGATCCCTGCTATCTGGAAGCTGTGTCTGTGTATATCTGGGGGTGCTTTCCACCTCTGCAAGCTGAAACTGCTTAGTTCAGCATGGACAAGCTGTGAAATGAGCTTGGAGCCAGGATTTTGGGGCTGCTCTTAAAATACACGGTCCCGTTGCCCCATTTCTACCTCAAGGCATAAGCAGGCATTTCTAAGAGGTGTGAGATTTCCAGATACATGGGCTACCACTGGTGTTACACCCTGCAAGTCTGCCCCAGGCAGCACAAGGCAGGTGTCTCCTGGCCCAGGTGAGGAGCTGCAGAGGTGATGGCCATCCCATCCTGCATGGGGAAGCTTCCACCTTCTCAAAGCATTGAGCTTAGGGTGGGCTGGAAGGCTCCCAAAGCTCCCCATGAGAGCAAAATCTAGCACTATGGAATCACAGAATCACTAAGGTTGGAAATAACCATCAAAGTCATCAAGCCCAACTGTCTGCTAAATGTTACCAGGACCACTAAACCGTGCCCTGAAGTGCCACATCTAGACTTTTAAACATCTCTAGGGATGGTGACTCTACTCCTTCCTGGGCAGCCTGTTCCAAGGCCTCACCACTCTTTCAGCAAAAAATAATTCCTAATATCCAACCTAAACCTCCCCTGGTGCAGCTTAAGCCCATTTCCTCTTGTCCTATCACCAGTTACCTGGGAGAAGAGACCAACACCCACCTCACTACAACCTCCCTTCAGGGAGCTGTAGAGAG
>JANHGN010024633.1:0-23535 GCA_024605025.1 Megaceryle maxima
CCTTTAGTAAGATGTATTTTGATATTTTTCCTATAATTGTAAAGTGTAGGTGCAAGTTTCCCAGAGAATAACAACACTCCCTCCCCTTGTTAAATTGCTTCCAGGATTTGTCAGAGAAGGGAGAATCTGCTGATTTAGGGACACTCGACCTGAAATGCTGTCAACGGACCTTTACACCTTCCATGAATCCACAAATCGATGTGAGCTGAGCACACGTCTGAATACATTCAAACACAGGTTTTTGAAGTTATTCTTTCAAAATGTAGAAGTTTGCACGAATACTTTAAACAGCACGATGCACCCCGTCCAGCCAGCCCTCCTCCTCCCCTCCCTCGAAGTCCAAAGAAAGGGTGCCATTAAACCGGGGTGATGCAAATTAAAATAAGCCAAACAATTATTTCGCCCAGCAGAGCTGCATCTTCCTGTTGTGTCCGTGGTGATTCATTTCAGCGGCGGTATCAGAGGCAGAGGCGGGAGGGCTGCTCTTCCCCCCTCCGGCGGGGGGACAGGGGATTTGCTGCCAGAGGCAGGCTGGGCAGCATCGCTGAGCGGGGCGCGGAGCGGGGCGCGCAGGCGGGCGCGGCGGGAGCGGGAGTTGGAGCCGCACTTCCCGCTCCCCCGCCACGGCCCCGCAGTGACCCCAGCCCGGGGCTGCGGAGAGGTGAGAGGTGACGCTGCGAGCGAGCGCAGACCTGGCCCTTTTAAAGCCACAGCTAATCAGTCCTTCACTAAATTAAAATATAGGAACCAGAGGGGAAGCAATTTCGTTGTAAAGAATTACCATGCGCTCTCCGAGAACGGAACGGTACTGAAATGAGGACGGTGCTCTCTGCAACGGAGAGATTTGTCACCTAGGAGCAGTTCGGCTCAGATAAACTATAAAATTATACGCACTCCATACGCATCCTATAGATCTGCACGTGTGGGAGATTATGTATCACACGCACACACAACAATAAAATAAGATCACCGAGTTGAAAAACTTCAGCCCCATAAACCATACAGCGGGGTTGACGGTTATAGGACGCCAGGCACTGGGTGGTTAATTGCCCACCCAGCTAAAGACTCAGAATTTCATTATAGTATGGGAAGAAACCAAAGTGGGGGAAAAAAAAAGTGATACATTTTCATGTCAACTATTTTTTCTTCGATTTCAAGTTATTCTTTAATATCTGTAAGAAACGGGGAACTAACTGTGGTATATGTGTGTATGCGTGCACATATGCACCATACACACATGCTGCATGTGTGTGATGTAAAAGTGTGTGCAATCTGAGCACATGAACTGGCCCACAAACAGTGGCAAATGGTGACACTTCCATTTTTCCTCTTTAATTAGGTAATATTCCTTGATTGTCTTGGCACCCATTACTTTTTAGTAAGTCTATAGAACCGGGAGCAGAAGAAGAAATGTGTGCTATAAGTAATCTGCTATAAAGCATTTATTTTGCTATGTTAATATGCAATTGCAAGTACAACACAGTAACGGCCAGGAATGAGATGCAAAGGGAAAAAAAAAAATAAAGACTACTAGAACAATGATAATAATTGACAGTACATGTATTTCAATGGGTCGCAGCAAGAAATTTCTAGCTTTGGTAACATATCTCTGTTACAGCTAGGGTACAAAGAAACTTTCCATTTTCGTGTGTTTCAGGCAGCAAAAATACTGGTTTTAGAAGACTGCGAGCCAGTTTCTTGCATGCTGATATAATCAGTTTAGGTGCGGAGATCGCAGATCCGAGAGAGAAGGAAATGACTGATTTCACTAGAAAACGCTTCCCTGATGCATCTCGCGAGCAACCGCCATCCAAGACAGGTAAGTTGCTGCGTGAAACTATTTTTAACTGAACAAAAGACTCATCAAACATCTGACGTCAAGGAGTAGCATCCCCGAAGGGGGGCGGCGGGCCGCGGTGCGTGGCTGCCGGGCTGCTCGTCCCCGCCCGGCATCGGGGCCCGGTTCTCCCCCGCAGCGGTGCGGCGGTGCCCGCTGGTGCCCGATCCGCGGCCTCGCAGCCTCGGGAAGGGGGCTGTCGTCCGCCAGGACCGGGGGAGGGCCAAGGCTGCGGGCATGCCGGAGAGGTGACAAAGAGCAGGTACAGCGCCCGCTGGGGAAGGTCGGTGGCACCGCTCTTGCTGAAGGTGATCTGCAACTTCTGCTTGTGGTTTTGAAAACTGGAGGTTGCTTTTATCTTAAGGGAGTTTATGTTTACCTGCAAGGCGCCCAAAGGCTTCAGGCACTGGTCAAGCGGGCCACTGCTCCCGGTAGGCTGGGAGAGGTGGCCGTGCGAGACCATCACATCCGTGGGCTCGGGGTGACACCCCATGCCTCCCGCATCACAGTGAGCCAAACTTCGGCTCTGATGTGAACGTGAATAAACACGACAAACGCTGTTTTAGTTCAGCGGTCAGGAGAGGCGTTGGGCTGCCTTTACCGCCAGCGTTACCCATGGGAGTCAGGAAGGCGAGCGGCTGCCGTTCCCTGCTACGCTGTCCTTTGTCACAGAAGTGGGGTCCCACCCCCGGAGCGTGGGGTACTGGCCCTTCTGGTCCCGGCAGGGCCAGCTCTGACCCTCGCCTCTTTCTAATGACTGTCAACTTTAGAAATCCGCTAGCGGGCCACCTTTTCCCTCGGTTTGGATCACTTATCCCTCGCTTTTCCTTCCCTCCTCCCCGCCACGCCGCCTCAGCCCTCCCCAGTCCCCCCCGCAGACGGCGGGGCCCGGCCGCAGCACTGGGAGACCTGACCGGGATATGCCCAGCGGCGGGGGCCGCCCCGCTCCGGACGGTGGCTACGCCGGCTCTTCTGACAAGGGCGCCTGCGGGCTGGGCAGGGCGGGGGAGGAGGAGGAGGAGGGCGATCACCGGGGCGGGAGGGGGGAAAACGTTTCCCGGGGAGGGCTGCGAGCCGTGGTAGAGAGCCGCTGCAAGAACGAAACGCCGTAACCCCCGAGCGACCTGTCAGCTCCGCTGCTCCGCCCCACTCGGCTCCCGCCTCGCCTCTCGCCAGAGTCAACACGGAGCTGCGATCCATTTGGGCGATTTAGTTAAAATAAATAAACCCGTGAAGATTCACTAGCAAGAGATGCATGATCGACCCGGAGGTTTATTAAGAGGCTCGTTACACCCGCGGCTTCAGCTTTTGCTCCGCCGGGAGTGGGTGGATGGGTGGGAGCTGCTGCAGCCTCGCTCGTCCCGGTCCCTTTACAGCAGCCCCCCCGGCAGGGATCAAGCCTCTCCGCCGGACAGCCGCCCTCTTCCAACCCCCTGTCCTCGCCGAGTCCATGGGGAGGGGAGGGAAGGGGAGGGGGAGGCGGCCCACCCGACGGCTGCTGCAGAGCGCTGTTGCTCATTTTCCTGTATATTTGGGGGAGGGAGAGAAGGGTCGGAAGACATTGTTGTCAGTGGCGATTGTTAACCCAAATAATAATAATAAAGAAAAAATCGTTACAGCTGGGTGCTGGCTGAATATGGCAATTACTATTATTGCCAATCACGATTAGAAATAATTATCCTGAAAGCACGGAGGGTTCAGCTGCCAAGGTGTTTTGAATAATCGCTTCAAAATGAACAGCAAAATATTAGGTTCACTCACAAGGACGACCACAAACTTTCAGTTGTAGCAGTTTGTAAAGAAGATCTTGCGATGGAGTGAGCTCTAGTTTACTTGTGACGCTTCAATTTGTCATCTATTACAGGCCCAGTGCTGTTCTGTTCCCACACCACCCTGCACGGTGGCCCTCCTGTTCTGCTCTCCTCCACCAAGTTCCCGGAACGCACTGGGTGGCCAAACACCTTCTCAAGGCAAGTGATGCTCTGTGCTTGGGTTCCTCAATCTTAAATGAAAATGAAGCAAGCAGATCATAAGGGATAATGTGGTCCCAGGCTGAAACGCTACTTGCTCTATTTATGTTGTGCAGCTCTACAGAGGCCCTCTTATTTTAGGTATTTGAAATGATGTGTAACTAGGAGGAGGTCACAGGTGACTGTCAAGTTCAACCTACTTAGCTCAATTATCCAAGTTTCATTTCCAAATTGTGTTCAATTTGATCTTTCTGCCTCCCTCAAATTATCTTAGAGAAAAAAATAAAAACAGACAATTTAAGCCAAATTCTGTTGACCATTATTTACATGCAAAATCATTTTTGTGATATATACTCCACTTAATGGTTATGGGATGCTAGATCTTTCCAAGTGTATTTACAAACCTAGCCATCAAATTATTTCAAAGGGAGGCCTATTAGGGACAAAAATAATTATGAACTTTCAGAAGCTTTGTAAAAAAACCCAAGTTTCTGAATGTTGTCTCTTTAAATTTTACTTAAGTTTCACTTTTAATTTAAGTCTGGAGGCATAGTAGCGAGATACGCAGTCTAATAAGGAGTTTGGAAAATAAAGTGCTGTAATTCAGTGTTGAGCTATTTCTCTATAAAATATGGATAAGGAATCAATTCATAAGCATAAATATCTACTAGGATTGAGTTTTAACATAACATTTCACATGAGCATTCTTACATGCATTATTAAGGAGATAACAAAAGTGCTTCAAATCAAGCTCTATACAGTCACATCTGGAAATGCTCTTTTCTGTCTAATTTTCATTTTTTTTTTCCTTCAAAAAATGTTAAAAGAAAAACTAGTCTGTCCCCTTGTATATTAACTGTTACCATCAGCTTTTAATCAGCATCATGTATAGTTAGATTTACAGAATCCATTCCATGTTGCCCCTTTTAGAGCACAGCAAAATGAAGATAGAATCTTTCTTCATTTATAGAATCTGATGTTAAAACCAAAACCACACACAAATAGCATATAGATTGCTTTATGCATATAGACAGGCATGTAGATACATAGACACAACACACTTATACATGGAAACAAGTCATGACCATGTGTTGGAAAACATAATAAAAAGTATCTGTGCATTTCACCAGATCCTAAGACAGACATCATCAGATAAGAAGTGGTCTAGGGAAAACTAGTTTAAAATCAGACACAGCTAAATTTCTGAAGGCATTGAAACTATAGCAAGCTTTGCTATACAATGTTGAATCACTATTGGTTTTAAAAGAAGCTTTTTAGGCTTTTCAGTCAAAAAAAGCATACCACTAAGCAATGAAGGGTTAATAAACTCTCCACAGGTTGCAAAGAGTTGATACAACTTTGTATTTGGTTTTCTGGTAATAAATTTAATAGAATTATATTCTGAGAACAAAGATAAAAGAAGTCTCTAAGATCTACTACTACTCTTATTTATTTATTTATTTTAAAATAAGTATTATATTTTACCTTTGAATGGAAAGGCAAGCAAAGTATTTTCCAGACAGAAACAGTAAAGATTATTTAGAAGAAAAACCTTAAGTGTTGTTAAGTTTTCTGAACAACTATGATGTACTCAGATTCTTATCACAACTATTTTCTTTCTACTATTGTAAGTGGATATTCAAGCTAAATTGATGCTTTATGTACATCCCGTCTCAATTTGCAATACACTATTCTCTGTAAGGAGATAATTTGAAAAAAAAAAAGTACAAAAAAAAGAAGAAGCGATACTACTGACAACAATTTACTTAAATTCACAAACCTTGAAATTGATGCATCTCCTATCAATCATAGTCAGAAGCCACAGTAAAACATATCCAGCATTTGTATATCAAAACTGGGACTAAAAAGACACCCTGTTTTGTTCAATTTAAATGTCCTTCAACATGTCATTTTATACACTGATATTACTGGGGGATTTTTACTATGGGTTAGCTTTCTTCTGTCAAGTGTATGCAAGAGAGTAACCTTGCAAAATTAAAGTGCACAACATTATACTGCACAGATGTTTATTCTCACTCAGTAACTGACAATGAAATACTTATTAAATAATAATAAGGAGATATTGACTTCTCTATTCTGTCGATACGAAGATCTGTTGATCTGTGAGGTTAATATTGATGAGGCAGAGTGAGGTAAACATTTCATCAGGAGGGCAAATAAATCCCAATTCTAGCATAAAAAAAAATAAAATCCCCAACTTTGTATATACACAGAAACTAATCCTTTTTGTATTTATTTGGTATATGGGCACCAGTTCAACCTATCAGCATGCTCAAGCTAATGCTGAAGTAAATCCTTGATACTACTTTCAGGAAACATATTACAAAAATGTCTATCATAGGTATTTAAAACTAAGCTCGAATGTTGCCAAGCACTTAGGGTCTTTAGTCATGCTGCATGTTCTGTTGCGAATGGCAGAATTTCTTTAAGTATTACTGGAAGGCTCTGCATACAACCTCAGTATTTTTCACATTAAGGGGATTTCTGTTTCAGCTGGAGATTTTTTTTTTTTTTTTTAATAGGATGAGCTCTCTGTCAAAATATTATTTTTATTTGTTGTCTCATCAAAATGTCACTGAAAGTTCCCTCTCTTTACCCTCTGCCACAGAACACAATAGTGTACATGCTTTGAACAATACAAAGAGCCATTTAGCTTGATGGGTCTGGCAGAAGCAGCTACTTCTTTTTTCATTATTATCTTTAGATTTTCCTTCATTCTGTTTAAGTGAAGTTCAGAGCTGCTCTTTTTAGAATATTCCATCAGCCAGGTAGGTCTTGTACTTCGACAGCATTATTCTAGCATGCTATTTTTAATGTATGATACTTATACATCTAAGCAATCTGTGTAACTTGCTTCTGGGCTTTTGAATAGAGATTAAAAAGATGTGACCTAACGTGTAGGACAATAAGCGGTTGTATGTTTTTGGCTACAAGTGCCAAAAGATGAACTTGTCAATTTTCCCATTCTGGTTATTAATTAAAGCCTTGTTCCTGTGATTAGATTTGTAGGGGGAAAAATGCATGTGCAGAGCAGCTCTTCCCGTAGTATGACCGTTGACAAGGGAAGAACTCAGTCACACAGAGCTTACTGTAAGGCAGTGACCTAAAAATCAAAACATTACTTCAGCTGCCCTTGCCAGAGATTGCAACCTGATTTCTAGGGCAGAAGAGGCCTTCTCACAACCTCCTCCCTCTTGCCTGCCTGTAGCAGAATTGTTGTGCTTCAGCGGGGAAAGTTGGGTGAGCACATGGTGCTTTCTCTGCCTTAATGTGGCATCTTGTTGGTAGGACAGTGCCCTTTGTGCTTCTCCTGTTCTGAAGGTGAGGGGCTGGTTGGTTGTTGCTCCTTTCAGGGATCATGAAGCGGTCCGATACCTTTTATTTTTGTTGTTTGTAAAATGTGATGACTTTTGTCTGAGAAAGGCAAGAAAAACATTTCTTTTTTTGACCTCCTGCTTTCTTGTCCTTCTCATGTTCTTCTTCCCTGCACATGTTCAGCAGAACACTGTTGATGGCTTTTGTACCTCAGGCCATGATGCTGTTTAAAGACTCCTGTCTCTTCAGATTCTTGCGTTCACCCAGATCTCTGTTAAAGGCAGTGGGGTTTTGTGTGCTTGTGTTCTGCTATGCTGGCTGCTTTTGACTGTTTTTTAGTTACATTTATCCTTCTGTATTTTGAGAAACTTCCCCCTGAAAGTTTCTCCTTTCATCTGAAGTATTTCCCTATTCCTGCATAAATGGTAGTAAGATGGCAGAATTTCTGGGTGCAACGTTTTGTTTCATGGGTACCTCGTTTTCTACGATTTAGTTGGAAGTTCTTAAAAAAAGTTCCTCTTAATGCACATCAGGTAATCCTGGTAATAAAATAATGAGAAAAAGACACTTTTCAAACTTTTTAACTCACTCTGATATTTTCTTAGTTTGCTAACATTTTCAAAAACAACAACAACAACAACAAATCAGTCAATTTAGAGGCACAGATTTTGGTAACCTCAAGACTCTGGAGCAGTGCTCTGTGTGTACAGATACAACAGCTAGACTAAGGTCTTGTGCTTCAAAACATCTTTGTACGTATTTATCAGAAACAAAATTAGTCTCTTGGATCACGGTTATGCAAAAGCATCCAGCAAATGAGCTGAATACTTTCAGTAAAATTATACTTGTGAAATATTATCATATGACACTATTTCAGTGTGTGCCTTTGGAAGTGCAAGGTGTAAAGTTCACCTTAGTATACCAAGCTCATCTTTCACTGCAGTTTCATGGCTGGAAATTCTGTACCCATGCTTCTTACATGGCAATAAAGGTACTGATGGAACAATTGTTCTGCTAGTGAGTTAAGCTGAATAAGAGAAAAAAATCAGTAATGACCAAGGGGCTCCCATGTCTAGCTGTATGCTTCACAAAATAGATGGCAAGAGAAGGAATAGGCAGCAAACTGTGTAAACTGAGCATAGATAAATCCCACGGTGTGAAAACCCTTCTGCCTTAAGAACACTAGCAATGAAAAGGTTACAAGAAAAGGGGTAATAAAAATATCAAAAGAAACCAAATAGAAATAGGTTTCTTTGCAAGTAGAGGAGCCACTTTCTAATACGGTGGCCTTATATACAAGTACATTTGTCTTCCAGACCCTCTGCTGTTGATTAGAATTCTGATGCCACTGGAGGGGTTACAATTTTGTTGAGTTTCTGGATCTCAATTGCGCTGTCAAGGGGTCATTCTTTCTGGTAATAAGGTAGCTAGTGGCCCCTGGGAGAGAAGGAAAACAATTGACTCTTGAAAGCAGAAACATATACTGAAGTCTAGAGTAGATTTCTGGCAGTGGACCAGGTCTTTTCTCATAGCATTTGTCATTGTAGCAATGAAAAAATTGTGGGAGTTCTACAGGCGGCCAAAAAAGGAAAACAGAGCACAACAACAACAACAAAAAAGAGCTAGATGTAATTTATTTTGGAATTATATTTAAGAGCAGGTTGTTTTTTGTTTGTCACACTGTTGGTTCACTTGTTAAAGATGTGGATCCCATTAGCTAGAAATATGTTGCTTATTTTAAAGCAAATGATTATCGAATGACTACACTTCAAAACATTTTTTTGCTTTAATTTGAAGTGAAGTCATTTGAGTTTGAAACATATGCCTTTGCTAAATGCAGAATATTTTGTTGCCAAAACCAGACAACTTCATTTTGAGTCCACTGCTTGCAAGCATTGTTGATCCTGGATGTCACCACCAATGAGTCTTGGCAATAAGTCTTTACAGGGGTCAGTAGTAAAGTTTCGCTTATTACCACCAGGCTTTAAAAATTATTATTATTATTATTATTATTATTATTCTATCAGGTCAAAATTGTCTCACCATATCATCATACCCAACTAGAACAAATGCAATAGTGAATTTGATTTGCTTTGAAAGTATTCCACTTTGTAGAACTGGGTAAAGCTCACTTAAAAATAATTTATCCTGAGATCTGCATGTAAAGATTTTTCCACATCTTTCTGAAAACTGGCTTCATTATTTTGCAGGCTATGTTACCAGGCTGTTTTCCTTTGTTGTAGTATAAGCATAAATAAACTGTGAATGCTTACATGTGTATGCATACCATCGCACTAACACACCACTGGAACTCTATGTGGTTTGACATATTTATATTATTTTTGCAAGATTTTAAAAGTAGATTTCAAGTTTACTACAAGCCCCAGCATTGCAGCTGATACACATGGATTAATGCCATCATTTAACTGAAAGTACCCAAATACTGTGACTGTAGCAGCTTGAGGCTTCCTGTTTTGTCAATGGAGAAAGGACGGTATACCCAGAGACAGGTTTCTCTGAAGGAACTTGCCTTTCTTCACTGGCTATAATGTAAGTCTAGAGCAAATATACTCCTAGTTTAGAATAAGTGACTGAAGCGGACTGCAAGGAATACTTGCTGAAACGTGCAAAGTGCCGTATCTTCTGCTGTCACCTATAGATTCTGGGCTGAAAAATATCTTTCCATTTAGGATCTAAAATACCTCATATAGATAATTGTGTGTGAAGTCTTACACGGAAGGAAACTGAACAAAGCATGGGCTTGATCTTTTTAAATTTTGTTATCTACAAGTCAGACATCTAGTCTGTACTGGTCGTCCTCTTTTACTCCATAGTCCACTCATTTAACTCAGTTGTTTTAGAATTAGATTAAATATGCTGAGGAGAAGGACCCTGAAACAAACGTATGGTAAGTGAAATGATGGGTGGAGGCGCATTCATTATGGAACAAATTTACATGCCTGAATTAGGAGAGGTGACCTTTGGATTATGATTTTAAGTGCTTAGAATACCTTTTAGGTAGCTAAAGCAAAGGGTAATTAAATGTGGAGGTTTTTTTGTTTTTGTTTTTGTTTTTATTTTTTTCCTAAGGGATTTGTGTGACGACATGCAGAGAAGGATTTGCAGATCTAGGGTAAAAAAACCAGTTCTACTGTTACCTGGTAAAATCCTGACAACCCCCTGTCTTGTTGCATTAGGTAAAATGGGAAGAACAAAGAACAATCTTGAAGAAGCCCTAATCTCACACCACATACAGTACTGTGCAACAGACTGTGGAAGAGAGAAAGGGGTTACTCATTAAGAAGTAGTATTAGAGAGGCTGTCTGTAAAAATGACTTTTACTCATGCCCCTGTTTGGGTACAGGGAAAGTAGTAATAGACATTTTAACTTTTCTCTCTCTGTCCCCCACCCGCCTTAGGAAATAGCAGTAATTTTGTATCTATATTTCAATATCCAAGACTGTCAGGTTTATCTTGTTTATCCCTTTCTCAGCACAGCTTATGGAAACTCATATTCGTACAGCTATGTTGTCTCATGTTTTATTCCATCATGAAAGCAAATTTAAAAAAGCTCTAGTGTGATTAAAATAACTAATCCTCATTTGTTCTGAAGACCTTTCCTCTGGTATTTTTTACTTAGGACTAATTACAATGTGTGATGTTATACTTCTTGTAAGAGTAAACTTCTGTCCCAACCAGATTATTTTAACGGAACTTTGTACAGATTTATAATTACATTTATAATTTAGGATCATATTGTACCATTTGCTTAAAGCATATGAATGCTACTTTCAGATCTTTCAATTTAGAGCATCTGTTGTCAAAGGAGCTGAAAGTTTATTTACTCAATAAGTGAAAATTCTCAACAGGTAATACTAAAACCAGTATCTTGCTGCCCAGAATAACACAGTAAGAGAAAATAAAAATCAAAAGCTATGTCTAGCTTAAACTAACCAGTGACATGCTCTATTGTGAACTGAAGCTCTGTCAGATTGTCAAGAGGAATTAGTTCTTAAGCAAGGTATTTATAGGAACATAAGACTGGAAGGCACCACCAGGGTCACAGAATCATTGTAATAGTAGAGAATTTGTAAAATAACATTCCCACATGATCCTATGAAAAGTTTCCCCCTAGCTTCTCTGAAAGTCCCTGCTGGTCCATTTTTACTGTAAAGCTGGCATTCAGCTTTTTCTGACCATAGGATCAAGATTTACTGACCAGACACTGAAGCAGTTTAATACCTTTATGTGCATTTGTTCACCCTGACCTACATCCTAGTAGTTTGTGACTCACAGAGCAAAGAAAGGTGAATACCCATTCCTCCTTTCTGAAAATCAAGAAATGTAACAGGTAGAATAAAAATCTTTCCTAAATAGTGCAGTTAATCAAGAAATGCCTTGTATTAGGATAAATACAATATAAATACAGCACAGATACACGTTCAATGAACAGTTTAAGAACTGAGAGCAAGGGCTGCTCTGCTGTCTTTATTTCCTATAAAGGGGCTTTCCAGATTTTCAAGCAGCTGGTGTCCAGATAATTTAGAGATTTGCAGGCAGAACTGTGTACAGAAGTGAAGAGGAATCTATTGCAAAGGCTTGAGCAACTGGAGTCTGTGGTAATTCATCCTACTCACAAGGCAGGCAGCTGTTTTCAGCAGAATCTGCAGCTTTTGGGTGGACTTACTGGGCTGGTATCTTTCCTCCTGCAAAGCTATTAAAGCGAGTGGAATTACATATGAGGTGAACTTGGCTCTTTAGGTGTGGGAGAAACCATTTCCAGTACTGACATATGGATATTAGCACTTCTTTATGCAGGTCTTACAGATAGGCTTTAGGAATGTTTACAAGGTGGGAAGGACAATGAAGGAACATGTAAAATCATTTCACCCTGATTCATCTTTGGAAGGAACTCTGCATGTGGATCTCTGTCTTTCCAGTTGGCTGTGTCTGCCATAACCCTTTCTTCTGGTTCTGAACTTCATAGCCCTCCTACACTAAGGAATTTGGTCTCTGTCCAGCGGAGGGCTGGGAAGAACGTATACATTTCCTCCACACTCCTCATGCTTCTCATCTTTAGGACTAAGGATAATGCTGCTGAAAAGTGCATGTGAAACAAATAAAAAGTTCTGAGGAGCTGGTATGAAACAGGGCTCCAGCAAATCGTACCATTATCCATACATACTGTGGGCATTGGCCTGTGTCTAGGAACCAAAGCCCTCATTTCTTTCGTGGCAATCAAAGGATGGCAACCATACTCCACCTGCAGGAGAACTTTAAAGAAACCAAACCATTCACTTCCATCAGCCACTGTGCCTCTATCCAAGCAGATAATACATCTCCCAAGTCCACTTAATTTAAAATAATAAACTGAGCCAAGGACTGCATCTTTGTACCCAGTGGGCCAATTGCCTTTCAAGGCTGCAGACTTTGAAGAGCGAGAGCTCTTACACAGCTAGTTGAACCAACACCTTTTTTTTTCATGGATGCAACAGTGCAAACAATCCATTCGTTGGACAACAGCCACTAGAGGAGCTGACCGTAATGTAACACTGCTTCTCCGGTACACCTCGTTTAACACTTATTTGCTTCTTTCATCATGGGTTCTCTGCATTCCAGAGGGCTGCTGTAGTGGTGAGGAGGTGTTATCTAAACTTATTTTATACTATCCCTCTTTATAATGTGGTGTTTTAGCCATTTCTCTAACGTGGTATCACATATGCAAGAATAGGGTGTGGGAAGCTCCCAACTGTTAATGAAACAAAGGCACGGTGTCAATCCTCAATCAAAAGTGAGTTGAGCTTTGACATAAAGGTACAAATCATTTCACTTCACATCTCAGCAGAATTTGGCCAGACGTTCCCAGAGTTTTGTGACAATTATTCGCAGTGCTTGAGGTATAGAAAACATCTGGATGTATGGGATCATTTGCAAACTGGTATTCTTTGCTAGCGTTCATATCTTGCTGCTGCTACTTGAGTTAATGATTTTCTGCTAACTTATCTTTCACTACTGATGTCAATGTATGTGTTCAGAAGAGATGGGTAACTGCTTGGTTTGAATCTTGGAAATGAAATATCAAGAAATAGCAGCGTGAAAGTACTTAATTTAATTGTATGTATGCCTAGGTATATTACAGAAAACAGTTAACAAGAGGTGGTATTTCTGAAACAGCACCGAGGAGCTTGTGATCTGAGTGAGCACCTGTGAGTTAGGGCTCAGAGGTTTAATGTCTTCTTTTGCTACTAACACCTGAATAAACTTGGCCACATCATTAGCTTATTTTTACACAGATTGTCCCTTAAATGACACTAATCATTATGGTCTTTACATGGTTCCTTCCTGAAACTTAATTCATTAATATTCATGAAATACAAGACAGACAGAATGTATTTGGTATGGGAAAATTCTCCTACTGGCTGCTGTACCATTGCAGATCTGCAGGAAATTTTAAGAAAGAAGCAAACTCCTGCATTTCACACACTGTTCTGATTCTGAAAACACTCCCAAGGCCAACTGAGGTTAGAGCAGACCTCAGGTTTATTTACATTTCTATGCAGGCACCTATGTATAGAGAAGTGCACAGGAAGCAACAGCCATAACTATGATTATGCTAAACATCCCCATTAAGAGAGGAAGATGAGAAAGGATAGAATAGGGTTTGACAGTGCAAAAATGCTCACGCATGACTTTTATTTTCTTCCAGAACAGTTCATCAGTGTAAAAACTTCGTCCAATTCAACCAAGGTCACTAAGACACTGTGATGTGCTGAGCAAGACCAACTTGTAGAGGCCAATAGTGCTTGAGGCAGCTTTACTTTACATGTAAAATATGTAAAAAATGAATGTAAGCTACATCTGTGGGAAGTAATTGTGGAGCACAGGAATAACTGACAAATGCTTCGTTGTCTTTAGGCTGGTAGAACATGGAGCCTTTTTTATTTTCTTTCTCCCTGCTTCTCTACGTTCCCTACACTTTCCCACTTCTGTCCTGGTGTAGGCCTCTTCCCAAACCCAGAAAGTTTATGAAGACACTAAAAATTCTGAAGAGGAATTTAATTAATCTAATTTTAATTAAGTAAAAGCAAACCTTTGAGATGCATATGGTCTAAGTAGCAGCAAAAATAGAATATTCACTCTAGACTAAAACAACAGAAGTTGGAGCCCAAAAGAGAAACACATGTTGCAGATGGCAGCAATGGCACCCTAGAAATTCCCTTTGAATATATTTATACATTTTCATAACCCCTATCAAGTTCTATAGCTTCTTTCTCAGAGATATTTTATGACTATGGAATTTTGTTCAGCTTGGTATGAAGAACCTGTACGGCATCTCTTCTTTTCTATTGTTCCTTTTTTTACCTCCAGATGTTCAACTGCCTTCGAGAGTACTCAAGGAAACATAGCTACGCTGTATTCCAATACTGAATCAGTTTAATTGAAAAAATAACATGTTATGTGTACAGTAAGGGAATTTTAAATTAAATCCCTAACATATTCATGGTTTAATAAAATAGTTTTGCTTTCTAATAGAATATAGCACAGTGCTCCTAAATGATTCTTACTAAAAAAATAGTGAGTTTAATATTCATATTAGCATATTGCAAGGATCCAAGCACACATCACAGAGTATGCCATGTACCAGGGAGAACGCACTGCAGCCCAATCCCAGCGCTTATGTTCTTTCAGCAGTGGTGAAGTCCTTATGCTCACGGAAACGTGGACTAGAAAGAACAACCTGATCTTATGCAGTAACTTGTCATGCCTGATTGATGCTTAGGACTAGTTGGAGTTACATGGTAGTAAAACCTCTCCTGCGCTAAGCACACCTATGCACATATAGGCACAGCGGAAGCTTATCACAAAACTCCTGGAGCTACTGCCACTGCCTTTGTTGTTCTGCTTACATAGCACAGAAGTCTGCTGATAAATACCCAGAGGACGGATGTAAAATTGATGGATGAAGTACTGTTTTCTCTAATAATCTAGATAGAAATGTTAACTTTTTCTCTGCATTTATCACACATTCTTCTGGCACCTATTGACAATAGGGTCACTCATCCTTCCAAATGGCTGTAAACAGCTGTCAGGTTCACAGCATCCGGCAGATACAAGCCTTTGTGCATGGGCACTACTGAAAGCAGGTCTGCTACCTGATGCTTTTTAACCTTAAAGATTTAAGCATTGAGAAGAGTCTATTCCTTCTAGCTCAGGAGGTTCCTAAGCTGCAGAAAGCTTGAGGGGCTGTACCAGAAGTTTTATTAAGTGCTTCTCCTGTTCCTATGCTTTTCCCCCAAACATACTTACTCAAAGAGAGGTTGGGCTAAATAGCTCTTTGCTCTGGCTGAAGAAGGCTTTTCTTATGAAGAAGGCTTTTCACAGAATCACAGAATCATCTAGGTTGGAAAAGACCCTTGGGATCATCGTGTCCAACCATTCACCCTACTCTACAGGTTCACCCCTAGACCATATCCCCCAACACTACATCTAAGCGATTCTTAAACACATCCAGGGATGGCGACTCAACCACCTCCCTGGGCAGCCTATTCCAATATCCCACCACTCTTTCCATGAAGAATTTTTTTCCTAGTGTCTAGTCTAAACCTACCTTGTTTCATCTTGAAGCTATTCCCTCTGGTTCTATCACTAATTACCTGAGAGAAGAGACCAGTGCCAACCTCTCTACAATGTCCTTTCAGGTAGTTGCAGAGAGTGATGAGGTCTCCCCTCAGCCTCAAACTAAACAGACCTAGCTCCTTCAGACAGTCCTCATATGATTTATTCTCCAGTCCCTTGACCAGCTTCATTGCCCTCCTCTGCACCCGCTCCAGCACCTTGATATCCTTCTTGTACTGAGATGCCCAGAACTGGACACAATACTCAAGGTGAGGCCTCTCCAGTGCTGAGTACAGAGGGACAATCACCTCCCTACTT
This sequence comes from Megaceryle maxima, assembly GCA_024605025.1. NCBI lineage: Eukaryota > Metazoa > Chordata > Aves > Coraciiformes > Cerylidae > Megaceryle > Megaceryle maxima. Next base: position 16,078 of record JANHGN010024633.1, read on the forward strand.
CTGCTGGTCACACCATATCTAATACAAGCCAGGATGCCGTTGGCCTTCTTTGCCACCCGGGCACACTGCTGGCTCATATTCATTCGCTTGTCAATTAGAACCCCCAGATCCCTCTCTGTGAGAGGGCTCTCCAACCACACTTCCCCAAGCCTGTAGTGCTGCATGGGGTTGTTGCGGCCCAAGTGCAGGACCTGGCACTTGACCTTGTTGAAACTCATACCATTAACAGTGACCCAGCGATCCAGTCTAAGTCTCTCTGGAGAGTCTCCCTATCCTCACTCAGATCAACACACCCACCTAACTTGGTATCATCTGCGAATTTACTGATGATAGACTCTATGCCCTCATCAAGATCATCAATAAAGATGTTAAATAGAAACAAACTCCCTTTATTCTTAGCTATTGCAGCAGCCTTTGGGCCTGATTCTATAAAACACTAACCCAGGGCAACCTCCCACAGGTAATACAGGGCAGACAATTAAACAACACATGACTGTCTGCAGCTCTCAGCAGATGGCTAATACCCATGCTAACCTTGGTTCATATGGAGAAGGGCTTTTACAAGGAAATCTCATTTCTCTCAGCAGCAGCAATAAATAGCCTGGAAGTGCAGCAGGCAATTGGCTTTAAAGGTCAAGAGGAAATCTCACCTAGGCTTTCTGCTACCAAGCAGCTTTCAGATGATCTTCGCTATAAGGTGAGCATAGCCTGCAGGGTGTGAGGTGGCAAACACCCATCAGCTGTGTTCTGGGATTTGGCAGGAGCAGGCATGTGCTTTGATGTTAGGCCCCTGATTTGCTCCTGCTTCTGCAAAGACAACTCAGTTGGTATCTCTAGTTGGGCTTTGGGTAAGTCATTTGGATGAGCTGCTTTAGAGGTAAGAGATGAGTTGCCTGGGCCAGGCTAAAGGAAGTCTCTTAACTACTACAATACTTGTGGAAATAGAAACTCATGGACTGTATGATACTGTACTGAAAGTATTCGCTAGGTGAGGAAATATCTGAGTGGGACAAATAAAAGGGCTTCTTCATTTCTTAGTTGGCTTAAAGTATGCATTTATGTGCTGAAAATGAACTTGTTTTGCTGTTGTTAGTATGTTCCTTGTATCTTTGAATTCAGATACCCTACTGAAAGGGTTTGACTTGGAGCATGTTGCTATATTTCATTCATGTCTTCATCTCTTTCCTTCTCCTAAAGTTTGTAGAAACAATACATTGTGGCTTGCAGTTTGAAAATCTGAAGTCTGGTGGTGTTGTATATAACTTTTTTTTCCGTGGCCATGGTTATTTGGTGATTGCTTCTAGCTTATGATAGCTAATAGACATTTTAAAGTATACCAATGGCACTTTGCTTTCTTAAGAACCATTTGCATTCCCAGAGTGATTCACAAATCCTTTTGTTTAAATAAAAATATATCACAAATTTGACACAAGATATAAAATCATGTCATATGTGAGTTACTAAGGTACTGCATCTAACAGTGTTTCTGGTTTGCTAGTAGAAGGCCAGGTTAATCCTTAATATCTTCTATGCTTTTCTTGCAGCATAGTAATATTCTCAAAATAACAATGATAATATTTGTTTACTAGAATATGCATATGGCATTTGGAGAAATTGTGGGAACATTTTTCCTTTCATTTTCTTTCCCAGAAGAGTATTGGAATATTGGAAAAGTAGAATTAAATTGTAAGTGCTAATTGCAACTATGTTTAATTTACTTCCATGTGGTGTGCATTAAATATAGTTCTTTAGAGAACATTGAATTTATGAATTTAATTTATGAATTGAATAAATGTATATAGTATGCATTTCTAGTGCTTTGAGTTACATGGAAGATACTGGCTCACCCATTTTGTAAATAGGAAGGGAAAAAAATGGGGAAAAAAATATTGGTGATGATGGAAGGCTTCCAGTAACTCAGCTTTGGAATGGAATGGACTTAGTATTCTGTCTGGAGATGAAATATGTTCTCACTTCCAGCACTGGGAGTCCTGTGTTTGTGGTGTGTGTGTGGGGGTTTTTTTGGTGTTTTTTGTGTGTGGGGGTTTTTTTTTTTTTTTTTTTTTTTTTTTTGTCTTGTTTGTTGTTGTTGTTGTTTGATGTGTGTGTTTATGGTTTTCTGTAATGCCAGTACTTACTGAGATCTAGTGAAAGCAAGCTTGCTGTTTTTGACTACTGGCATCTGTATTATGGTCTCTTTTTCCCATTAATGCTGACTTCCTTCATGTTAAATCCTACATGGTGTTCTTACTTGGATGCTGCAGTTCACTTTTGTGGAATGCTTTTTGAACAGAGTGGTTCAATAGAAAAATTTACAGTCCCAAAGAGTATTCAGATGCTCTGTTGTAGTCATGCATTTAGTTTTCAGTTTCTAGTTGCATCCAAGTAAAACATCTAAATGTTTCTCTGGCAAAAACATCTTGTAATTTTTAAGTACTGTTGGATGTATCTGTTGTCCTAGTTTGAGTCTTTCATAAAGATATCAACATGGTGTTTTCTTCTGAAGTCCCACTGTTTGTCTGACTTCTGTTGACCCTTTTTCTTTTACTTTCTTCATTGTATGCAAAATGACCTTTGCAGGATGATTTTCTTCTAAGGATGACTCATCATACACTCAGGCAGTTGCTGATATTGCTTGAATATGGAAGTGTTTTAGTTCCCATCAGTGGAAAACTTGGTTTGGATTCTACAGTGTGAAAGATTAAGTCCTACCTGTATGTTATATTGTTTTACTTGGTTTGGGTAACTTACGCCTTGGATTACTCTTACCTTTATTAGTATGTCTGTTTCAGAAGTGCATGACTGTGGTCTGTCTGCCATTTTTGTGCTTATCACAAAGCACCTGAACAAACTTGCCATCCCCAGGTGGATTGATCAAACCAGGAACTTCTTTTGCTTCTGTGTGTCTTTTTTGTTGTTAATGCTGAATATTTTTCAAAGTACGTGCTGAGTACTTATGAAAATGTGACCCTTTTTCTCTCTCAAGTTAGGCAACCAAACCCTAAAGTACATCCTTCTGTGTTACTATAGAAAATCTGGCCATTGGTTTTAAATTGCCCCTGTGTTTCATTTTTAGGGCTAGTTATAGGTGTGCTAAATATAGGCCAGTGGAAAAAATTCTGGGAAGTCTCTGACAGTGACTTAATGGGAGGTTTGAATGCTTGCATCTAAAAATTAGGCTGCTCAGTTAAGCTTCTCAGATAGGTAAATAGATAGATTGCTTCAGGCAGGTGAGTTTGAAAAGCTTGCCCTACTTCTCTGCTTTTGGAAACACCAGCATAAAGATGACCTGTATAAGGTAGTCGAACATGTCTCTGCTCCAGAATTGTATGCTACTCAATATGTAAACTGGTGGTGTGGATGTTACTGGGATTCAATTTAAATACCTGATGGTGTGAATGGGATAGATGCTTCCTTATACAGTGGTCAGGTGCAGTCCTTGATTATTGCTGTTGGTGGGAATAATTATGTTCAAAGGAGCAAATGAAGGAAGTTGATCCTGCTTGCCACGCTGACTGGTTGCATATGGGGAAGCACCCCCAACAGCCCTTCATCATGGTGTTGCTTGTATTTAACTTGGAGTTCATTGAGGTTCTTTTGGCTTGTAAATCAACTGCTGTGGAGACTGTTATTGCTACCTGACTCTCAGTGGCATAGAAGTCATTCTCTGGCCACTAGCACACTGCATCAGAATCTTATGTTGGTGTTTGTATAACTTGTTCTCTATACTGTAGAGTAGGTACTTGTACCTAGGTACTGGTAGGTACAGGCACATCCTCTAGAGCACAGTAGCAGCCTTGAATAGTAAAACACAAAGCAGTATGTTTATATGGGAAACAGTGTTATGTGGAATGAAAAGTTGTGGCTAACTTTGAGATCTACAAGAAATCAAGTGGGATTAATGATGAGACAACAGAGAGCTCTGTGATTGTCATAAATGAAATTTTTATGATCATAACTATGGTTATTAAAATTGCAGTAAAATATACTAAACTCACTTTGATACTTTTTTTTTTTTTTCCTTTCTTCCCCCATTCTTCCTCTCAGTTACAACAGTTACTTGCTATCTGGTACTAACTCTAAACATGGGGTGTTATCACTGCTCGCAGCAGACACTGTGAAAACAGGCTGCTAACTTCATAAAGTGCAGTTAGTTAGAAGAACTGAACTGAAAAGTAGAATCACTGAACAGAATTAGTTCTGTTCTCACTCAAACCAGGCCAGTGTGATAGCTTAGTCTAAGTGAACTGATTATTCTAAAGAGCAATACAAATTCAAGTAGCTAGAATGAAACTTTATATTGAGCAGGGCAACTTGGGAAAAGCCTAGTCCTTACCAAAACTTGAGGAAGGTTGCTCTGCACCAAGGAAGGAATACATAAATTGACCAGAACTTCCAGAAAAGCAACTTTTGTGGAAACCAAGAGTCATATCCTACAAACTTTACTGCCAGGTAAACTGGCAGCCAACTAAAAAGACACAATTTGTGTGACTCACATTTTGGACATCTCTTGTGCTCGTTCTTTTAAGATCCCACAGGCACAAGAAAGGAATAGGGAATGAATACTCATTTTCTTTCTGCTGTTTTTCTTGCCTTGCAGAGAAAATCTTTTGTGGGGAAGTTGGTAGTGTCTTCATGCAGGAAGACCCTTTGGAGAAGGGGAACTAAGAGGGCTACTGTCATAGAGGATTCTTGTGCACCATGCAACCAGGTATTTCGTAGATCTGTAGGGATGAGGAAGCGTTATACTGCTGAACTCCTTAGGGGACAACTTGTCTGCAGAGGTAAATTACTGTTCTAACAGTATTTAGAATTAAAATCAGTAGACTTCATTGGTATAATGGAAACTCAGAGGGGTTTTATATATGTATATTTAGTCAGAAAGGGGCAAAAAGGAAAAAAAAAAAATTGCAAAATAGGGTAGTGCACAAACACAGAAAATGAGCACACACATATATTTTACCCGTTCCCCCTCCCTGAGGTGTCCCCCTGTGGCATGTGTCAAGGCATTTCCAAAGCTAGGCTTTAGAGTCTTTCTGAACTCTATTGTACATTAGTCTCTGCACCCATAAATTGACTCTAGGGTCATCCAGGGGATAATTTAGCTTTAAATACAGGGTTGCACTAATATGTCTGTTGGCCCTCACTCATCCATTTGAATTGGCAGAAGTCCAGCTGGAATAGAGCAGAGGAGCTGTTTAAGGGACCTGTTCTTCATGATGTCCTATTATCGTATCTCTTGTCTTCTGCTGCCTGAAGAAAAGGCTAGGATGGGATTGGTGTAAAGGAGCAGACCTCCTCCAGTGGTAGGGAAGTGGATACTGTCTTTATGTTAGAATGTAGTGTGTAGGGCAGAGTATGGCCCAGACTCTGGCCTAAGGAGAATATAGATGCAAAGAAAATAGTAGTTTTTATGAAGGCTGCTTGGTGACACATGTTATGCCAGTTTATTTTCGAGTCATTTAGAGGAAACATATATTTATCTCCAGTTTGAAGATATGAAGGAGAAAATAATTTGCTAACAACTGTTTTGGGTTATTTTCAGGGACAAGATAAGAAATAAAGAGTAATTGTATTTTGACCCATAAATAACTCCAACTTTCAGATGTCTTGTATTCTCTGAATCTGTAAAGGAATGTCATTATGGGTAAAAGAATGATTATTTTTTTGTAATCCGTCTGTAAGATGAATAGGCCACCTACTTTTATCAGCTTTCACAGTGAGTAAAAACAAAAAATAACTTCAGAATGCTTGCCGGTCAAGTTATCTTGTGTGGCAGAGCCCAGTGGTCTTCTGCAAAGACTCTTAGTTTATGTTTAAAAACTCTAGAGCATTCACATATAGACAAAAATGGTATATTCACTTATTCTTCTATTTAATAAAAGGGAAGAATTGTGTTCATAAAGGCTTGGGGCTTGACTTTTTTTTTTTTTTTGAATTTCTAGATTCCAGTGGTTTAAGCATCTGTATAACAGGCTTGTCTGTGCTATACTGCAGAGAAACCTTCCTCTTTGACCTACCGGGTGTTTCTCTTCTGAGGGAGGAAAGGAATTCTTTCCATGTTAAGAGTTCAATCTCCTTCTGTCACTGATTGCCTCTGTTGCTTAGTTAAGCCCAACTATATGCAATGGCTTTTCAAGGGTTCAACTGTGAAGAAGGCATGTGTGCAAATGATATCGATAAAAATAACAGGATTTGCATACACAGGAGCAGCACACATGCTACTGATTTGAAGATTTACTGTGTAAGGTACACTTACTGTTTGGTAGGACATCTGTTGACACTTTTATACTCCTCCTGCTTAGTTTTTCTGGCTGCCATAGACATAAGAAAATAGCAGTGTTAACTGTTCATGCAGGAGTAATAATATTCCTTAACAAAAGAGTAGTTACCTTTGTCTGGCTTCTCCCTGCTCCAAAATCTAATTTAAGAGACCAGTGGCTATGTAGCTGATGCACACAGAAGTTCTGTTGCTTTTACTAAATCTGAGCCTAGTTACGTAAGAGGTCCTTTGCTCACAAGATGAACCTGCATCTTAATTTTTTAAAAAACAAATCCATTACTGATGGCTAGATTTCCTGAGCACATCTGACAGCTTTCAAGTTAGTGGTATTTGGCAGGGCTTTTTAAACTTATAGGAGATTTATAGCTAAAGAGATTACATAGCAGTGGGTTCAGATCCAATCCCTTTCCCCCAGCTCCTGCACTGGGTAACAACGACAGGAGCTGTCTGTATACCAGAAGGAACAGTTTAAGAGTGGTGGCTGCATTTGGCAATAGAAGCCCCTGTTAGCAGCCGGAAGCATTGGTGCTGAAAAGCAATCACTGGTGTCAAGAACTTTCCTAGCTAAGCACTGCAGCTGGTGGCAATAAATAGCATTCTAATAAAGGAGGATGTTCAACCCATGACATAAGCGAATACTGTTTCAACCACAAAAAGTAATTTATGGTGCTGCATATGTCTGAAATAGATTTTTTTTCCAATACATTTTATAATAAAAATGCTAAGATTTAAATGGAGGGAAAGATCTGCATTTTAAATCAAAATGAAATTGTAAGATCAATGAAAAGTGTGCCGCTTTTTTAAGTGCGCAATGATACATAACATCTTAAGGATGTACACTGTCACAAAGCACAATTACCTCCATTCCTAAAAATGAAAGATGCTGTTTTCTGACTGTGAATGTTCTTTATATTGCATCAAACCTAATCACTTCCCATGTCAGTGATAATCCCCCTAACACTGGGACGAAACCATCATCATCTTCTCGCATAAGAATGCCAAAATGATCATGCAGAAAGTAGCAAATAACAATATGCTCAGATTGCATAAACATAATGATTTGGGGGGGGGGGGGGGGGGGAAAAGAGCCCCCCCCCCAAAGAGAAACAAAAAAAAGGGAGGGGAAAAAAAGTCAATTAGGTTCAGTGGACCTGGTAACTTTTGGAGCACACAAA
>JANHGN010024635.1:0-23771 GCA_024605025.1 Megaceryle maxima
TTTTCTTTTCCTTTTCCTTTTTTTTTTTTTTTTTCTTTTTTCTTTTCTTTTTTTTTTTTTCTTTTGTCTTCTTTTCTCTTTTCTTTTCTTTCTTTCCTAAACCCAGTTGATAGCACTGCCTTTCTGGGCTGTGCCTTTTGGTTGCAGGGGTAGTGAATCCTGTTCCCAAGAGTAAGCCTCATGCCCTAAAATGAAGGTCAAATAAGTTAGCACTTCTGTGAACTAAGTATTCTCTTTTAAAAATATTTAAAAAGAGAACTTGTTTCACCAAAGAACAAAAGACCAGAAAGGTTTATAACTCCTAACACAAACCATCTGCTTGAATATAAAGCTGGTAATGTATCTGTATTTTCAATTCAGGCCTGGGAGAGTCAGGAGCAAGAACGCCAGCTTGCAGGCTGTTGCTCAGACTTACCGTTTTCTTAATGAAAAATTTTTCAAGAAAAGTGCTATCACATCTTTAAAAGCCATCAAAACACTTCTAGAAAGCCCAAGCATACTCTTTTATGAAGCTAAACATTTCCCACTCACACTCTAGAGTAAAAGGACAGGCTGCAACTCCACATGAAATATTTCTTGCCATTGTGAATCTATGAGAGGGAAGAGAAGAGCTCATTCTGTAGTTGCTCTGTATTAATAATTTTAACCTAAAGTTATATATTGAAATATCTACCACTGATTTGGTAAAAAACACCCAAACCCACCAAACACCAAACGTGTGAATTTTGACCATGATGGGAATTTTTGCTTCTCCTCTCTTGAAAATAACTTGACCCATGCCCCATTTTTCAAGCCAGATTTCAATCCTCTGCAGCCAGCTGTCAGGAAACCACAGAAGGTGCTTGAAAGAGCACAAGAAATGGCTGGTTCTAATCTGAAGGGGAAAAAAAAATTGAGGAACAAGGCAGCTACTTGTGGCAGAATGTTATTTTTTCTCCAGTCTCTGCCTGCATATTTTCACAACATGTGTACTCTGTTACCCCGTCACTTCCCTCTTTTCCTTGAGTAAATATCTCTGCTTTGGAATAAAAGAAGGCCCAGGGGTGCTACTTGTAAGGACTGCACTCGCCTTGATATGTTGTTTTTGAACTGAATACATACAATGGACACATTTCAAACTTGGACCTTTGCCATCATAGATGTTGCTTTTAGTTTAACCTTCTCAGATGATAGGGGGGAAGCTGGAGGTAAGGAAGAGGCTGGGAGTGGGGTCATACACTCCATCCTTTACCAGATGTGGGATCTCATGGGAGCCAAGTGTGATAGCCCACACAAACCCCTCTAAGCACACAACATAATGGAGAGAGAGGAGAATGAAAACTGACCCTCTCCAAGTGCTGAGTGTTTGCAAAATCAAATACCAACCTGAGGGAGAAATGGATGACTAGGCCACACCTTTGCCATCCAGCTGCTTAGATTTAAAAAAAAAAAAAGTGGCATGTGTAATACTTTTTTTTTTTTTTTTTTGAAATAATTCATTTACAACTTATTTGTGAGGAAGGGAATCAATCTGAGTGAGTTTTTCCCCCATCTTTTCCCTATAAACTGAATGCCCTGTTAAACACGCTGTGCTTCAGGTACATGATTTAACCTTCCATTTGCAACCCAGCAGATGGACTGGACTAGATTAGACATCTGTTCTGTAGATGAATTAGATACAGAATTGGGACCTAGAAAATTCTGGATTAAACTGGTTCAGATACTAACTCACACTCAAATACTAACCCAGTTAAGGACACTGGTAAGACACTTTTCAGTGTCATTCTCATGCATCAAAAGGCGACGTAGCAACAGGTAGGGGAAGGCAAAAATTGGCAATGGGCTCACCCTGTGAAGTTCCACGCCAGGCTACTTCCAAGTGGCATGTGAATGAGGACTGAACTCCTGAAAGCTGCCTTGTGTACGAAGCAACTCAGAGCTAGGAAGAGCTGCCAGTGGGGCTGAGGGTAGTGCTCAAGCAAAATGAACTTGGGAACAAACCAAAGCATTGAGTGGTTCCTGAAAGGCACTAGGAAGGTCAGGAAGAGTTGAGAATTCTCTGCACTACATAGTATTGAGTCCAGCTCTGCAAAGTATTTTGAGCATGTGTTTTACATGCATGTCCTCACTTAAATTCATAATATAGCCAACCTTATTTGATCTCAAACATGGCAACAGATCACCTGAAAAGTCATACTTAAATACTTGGTCCTTACTGCACATCTCATCCTCCCTGATCTCTCTGATTATCCTAATCTGATCCCTTCTCCTACTTCCAAAAACAATACAGCTACTAAGGTCTTATCTTCCCCATTATTACATTGTAATTTATTTCCCAGAATGTCCCTTTTTTATTAGTTCTTTTCTAGCTGATCTCCCTTGCATCCTCTGCTAACCCTACACATCTTTTCCCTCCCTACTTATTCACTTACCATAAGGCTATCCTGTCCTCAGCTCTACAGGTCTGAGGAGTAACCAACCACTTTCACAGAGCACAGAGAAATTACAGACCTTGTGGCTGCACACATGGGTACCCTTCTTCTCCTGGCAAATCCCATCCAAAGGATCATTTCTCCTTCAACACCAGCAAGTAATTTGCCAGCATACAATGGAAAAGACTGACCAGATGATATTTAATTATCTGTTCACATCTTATGGGTGTGCTTCCACAACCTAAGTATTGGATAGGTATAAATTTGATAAGCACTAGAGCTCCTTGAGAACTACATTGGCACACTGTGATCCTCTTGTCATACATGTTACACTACCTTTCCCACCAGCACACCTCATCTAGAGCACAAACAGTGATAGTCAAGGGAGAAGGTGCTGTTGGAGAAATGCTATAAATGGGCATATACCAGACCAACCACTACATGTTACGTGTACCAAGACTGAGCCAGCCCCTCGGATAGTCCTGAGACAAGCAGAATTAAAATAATCTTTATCTTTTGCTTTTTGCAGTGTAGAGAGACTTAGAGGACATATTCTCTATCTACTTTTTGTGTATCAAAACAAAAGTAAAAATAGAAAACTCCATCACTGTTCAGTTATTTGAGAAATCACTGTTTTTCTTGCTGCTCTCTCAGAAAAGATACAGTAATGAAAATAGCCTGTAACTGGGAAGCTATCAAGCTCTGGGGCATTTTACAGCCCAAAACCCCGGAAGTCAAAAATAGCTCCACAATGGACCATATTTTCCAGCAGTTGTGGATTGATTTATACACAGAGACCTATCTGTGCAAACTCCAAGTCACATTAGGAATACAATAACCTTTCACTGCTGTAGCTCCTTTGCTAACTAACTGAACTAACTACACTATTTAAATCGAAGTCAGGTTTTTATCTGCTACTAGAATGCAAACACCTCTGGAGTAAAACTCAGCAGTACTTTGTAAGACACAAGCAGTGCTATGCAAAATAACATCACAGGAGGAGAATTTATGTCCCGCGTAAGGTAAATGAACATCAGGTACATTTTGGCATGGAAGGGCTAACAGGATTTTCACCTGTGCCATGTTCCCAGTGTTACAGGAGCCAGCTTTGTGCTGTGACAAATGGCTTCTTTTCTTGGTGTAGACCAGGAGAAGTCCTCTGTCCCACTGGCTACTCAGAAAAAGAAGAGAGTTACTATGGAAAGGTGCAGAAAGCCACCCAGTGCTTGGGCAATTCAGTCAGTACCCCTGGCACAGCTGGCATCCTCTGGCACGCACTAGACAGCTTATAAACTGAAGTGACAGCAGAAGCAAGGCTCCTTTTCAGACACTGCTGCCACTCAGGCCAGAAGTTGGTTAGAAGTCCTTACCACACTAACTCTGCAGGGGAAGACTTAACCTAAGAGGATATGTAAGAAATAAAAAGGTGTAATACCTGTCAAGACGCAAAACCTTGTGACGTGATACCAGCAGTGGCACATACACGTGCAAGAAAACAGCAGCATCACAGACAGCTAAAAAAAGAGGTTCTGCCATGACCTGATAACTTCAGATAAAGCGATGGGGGCCCTGCTGCTGCACGCCCCATGCAGAAAAAGGGAACTCTTATATGCAACTCTTCACTAGCTCCTTTTGCTCTTTTACAGTGTCTCAGATTCAACCTGAGTAATGTTACCCTGTGAAGTAGCAGAACTCCAGAGTCATCTAATGAACCTCTGGAATCCACTGTTCTGAAATCTGAAATCCAGAGGGTCAAGATTTCAGGATACAAAAGGTAAAATAATTCCAAATAGGTCTCCTACAAACATCTTAACGTGTCTGTACTGAGTAGTATTTGCACACCATTCCCCTCCTATCTTCTTTCACTGCATAAGGAGCTAGGAGGGGGAAAAAAAAAAGTACCTATGAATACTGATGTGCAGGGAACCCTCATAAATTCACTTCCTGTCAGTCCAACAAATGAGTCTCCCCTGGGAGGCCATAAGAGAGCCTTCTCACAGCACCCTGATTATCAAAAGCCAGTTCTCTCATGAAATGCTTTAACCTTGCAGGGACGAGTATCATAATAATATGAAAGTATCATAATAGCTTGAGCACTGTAAATTACTTTTGTAACTTGGGACATGTGGGGCACGTTTCCGGCAGGCTGGTTCCCAGTGATGCTGTTTTCATCTCTGTATCACTTGAGAATTACCCTGAGCCTGAAAGATTCATGTGCTGTGTAAATTTAATTTCAGAATAGAAATGTGATTCTCCAGACATCAGATTTCAGGCACTCACTGCATCCCATCATAATCTTAGCAAGCTGGCTTTATCACTGTTCTATTCTCCTCATAAATATAATACACATTACCTGTTACAGTCCTCCTCAGTATTTCCAAAGTTTTCTAGAGATAACGTGCTCATTGATTTATTTTTTTGTTGTTGTTGTTGTTCAGGGTTTGCCGTAAGTCTACATATAGTAGTTCAGTACTGATGGCATTTCTGTCATGTCCAGATCTGCCTTTCACAGTTCTCTGTCCTGGCCCTATTCCATTTTTGCAGTTTTCAGATCCATCCACATTTCACAGCTATCTGTGTGTGAAGGCATCCTACATAACAACCTGAGGAGGTACCTCCTGCTCATGTTTTATTTTTTTCCAGTCTCCTAGCGTTTCTGGAGCTGCACTTTTGCATATCAGTATGCAAAGCCAACCTCACATTTATCCCTTTCCTAGCCCTAAAAAAGAAACTGCCCTTACAATCATCTTTCATTTCAGCTGTATCCTTAAAACCCCAAACTCTGAAACTAGAATGAACTAGCGTAAATCAAACAGTGCTCTTACCACTTAGACCCGCCCTGCAACCCTTTCCAATCAGGGAATCTAAAATTACCATATTTACAGCATCTGCAGCAGAGCCAAGTACAAAACAAGATGAATAGCTGTGACGCACAAGGCAGAGTGTGGAAGTATGCAGCTGGGCCTGCAAACAATATAGGCACTCGGCACTGAAGTCCATCTAATGCTTTTCACAGACCAGAGTGACTAAAAGGGGAAGGGGGGCAGGGAGGAGGAGAGAAATTCCAGGAAGATGAGTGAAAACACAGCAGAAATCCCAGGCTGCTTCACTAATGGGTAATTGAAATGACTCACAAAAGGTCTAGTAGGGAATTCAATTAATTAGGGACGTGACTGCGCCGATGGGAGGAGGGAAAGAAAAGAATGCCGGCAATACAAGAAAATCACTCTCCATTCACTTAAAAGTGGGCCTGGAATAAAATCTCAAGGGAAGAAAAAGCCAAGTTTTTCAAGGCAAGGCTTCTATCCCTCCTTCTTCATAGAAAAAGTCCACAGCCAAACTGCCCTGGCTTCATGGGAGGAGAAAAGAACAAATAAGCACATCCCTCTTGCCTCCCCTGCCTCTAGATTTCTAACGAAAAGAATAAAATTTGATACGTCAACTACATCACTATTACGGCAGCTGGTAACGAGAACCTACGAGGATGAGAGAGAGGAATGATGCAGGACAGATTAATACAGTGCTGTTAATGGCATCCTCCTCTTCCTAACACTGCTGCTTACTCCATATGACAAGAAGTTGGGGTCACGGGCAGAAACAGGAAGATGAACAAATGAAAAAAAAATGCAGGGACAGATGAAGGAAGAAGTGTAATGCAAGGAAGGGAGAGCAGCAGAAACAGGGACATGCACAAGGACTTGAACTGAAATGAGTAGGGAGAAAAAAAATGGAAAAGGAGTGTTTGGAGAGAAGGGGAAGGGAAATGGGGAAGGTCATGGATGAGAGAAACAGGAGGAAGGAGAAGAGCAGATGTGGGAAGGGTCAGGGAAAGAACAAGAAGTTTCACAATCAGTCAGCAATTAGGACTTGCTGTGACGGGTACACAGCAACCATCTATTGACAAATACTGCTTCTAAACAAGACTCAGACTAAATTTACACTAGTGCTAGTTTAGAAATCTTGAACAATGTGCGACCTAAACTTGCTGGCCCACAACTGGTCATTCCTGGTAGTGGAACAGCAAGGAGAGACACAATGACTGTGGGCAAGTGCTCACTCCTGGGATGGAAGTAGGATCTGCAACCTTTCAGGATAAAGTTACGTAGCTTGAAATATAGCTCTTGTTAATTCTGATGTGGAGCCGTTATTGCCAGGCTGGCTGATCAACCGCTTTACACAAAAGAACCTCCTGGTCATTGTTTATCTTACTGAATCATGAAGAGATCTAACAAAAAGCACTTCTTAAGCCCTATCAGGTTCAGCACTGAATGCCCTCTGAAGGCTTAGATATGCTCTCACACTCAAGGATCAAGATACTATCACTGTGAAAGGCTGGCAAAGTTTGCAATATGCTGCACGTTTGAGCCATTAGCTGAGTATTTCTGTTCCCAGGGCTGTCAAACTGACATCTTAGCAAGAAAATATATAAATCAAACTGTATTCCTCTGCCACTGAACTGACCATTAACGTCACCTCTGTTGTCAAGTATCTTTCAGAAGAGCAAAAGATTTTTTATAAGCTTTATATTTGCTGTAATAGAACCAAAAAAGATATAATACTGCAAAGAAAATAATACTTAGGTAGTCAAGGCATACCAGGCCAGAAGGAAAAATACAGTATTTAGGTAATAAGAACCTGTATAACACAAATATCTTTATACTAATGTGAATACACTAGTGTCCAGACACACAGAGTGCACTACTGTGACTATAGCTGGCCTTTCACAATGTTTTAAGTTAGATTCATGCAGAAATGAGTATACAGAAATCCCCATCTGATTCTGAATCAATCTTCCAATGAGACACTAAGGAGCACTATGCCACTGCAGGAATCATCTTTCAGAGGATGTATAAAGTTGAGATCCAAATTCCTATGGGCTGGTTTAAGACAACAGCCCCTAGAAGTTTTGTGAAGACATTATCATTGGTGCTCTGGACAAATATAAACATACTCTAGTTTTGACCAGCTGGGCTGGTAGTTTCTCTGGAAAAGGACTACAAACAGTGGGCATTCAGTGCCTAGATGCCCATGCAATAATGTGATTGTCATACAAGAATTACAATACAACTATAAAATGTCAGTTAAGTCAGGTAGCCCCAAAACCAAATTCAAGCTGGGAAGCCAAAGACCACCTGACACAGTACTTTATTCATCTTCAAAGCTCCATTATTTCCAAAATTGTCTCTCTAACATTTCGAACATCTAGTGCAATGTGCTCAGAAGGTCATCAGCTTCTAACCAGAGCACCTCCAAAATTTAACGGGGCCTTGATTCCATTGCCTTTCTACTTCTATTCCATTTTGCCCTTTCTGCCAAGTCTTCATCAAGTTATACTCCTGAGAACTGCAGCCTAGGTCAACATGTACCTCAAGGCTATCTGGATTCTGTTAAGCCAGGCTCACACTTTTTGTCCAGATCTGCCCCTACCCCTCTTCCAAAACACTCAACAGAAAATAAATAAAAAATCCCCTCCCTCTCTTCTACAAAATTAAAATAATTAAAATAAATGCTTTTTATCTCTCTAATGAAGTACCATCCTGTATTTAGTTAGTTGACAGTACCAAAGAATGATTTTTCTATATTCCAAAATGTCATCTGTCCTCCCTGTATCTATTCAAAGCCTCTTGTACATGTTTAATCACTCCTAGCCAGGCCTGGCTAATGAAATGCAGGGCCTTGCCCTGACCTGACCTTGTTATTTCTATTTTGGCTCAGCACATCCTCTGTTAGTTGGTTTTAAAAAAAGTAAAAAAAAGTTGTTTCTCTCTCTCTCCAACTTAAAGGTTCTGTTACTGGCAGGGGGTATGGTCAAGGACACTGCTGAAAACAGAATGACTGACTGTGAACACTGTTTTGCAAAGCTACTGCAACTCCAAAAGGGCCACAGCAACTTCAGTGCAAAGTTTTTTGCTCCCTTTTCTCTTTGGCTGGCAAAGTCTGGTGGGCACTGTTCATCTACTGAGAATGTCTTATGGCTACATAATTCTGTAAGAAAAATGAACTGCTCAAATTGTTTGCAGCACTCTTTCATAAAGCACTGGTATTTGTTCTATGGTTTTGGGCACTTACTGCAACTAAATATGTTGTTCTTGGTTTTCCCCATCTGCTCTTCCTATTTGCCAATACAACAATTTAAAAATAGATTTTTCCCTTTCTGAGAACTCATAAAGTAAGTGTGATCTCGTTTATGACCACTTAGGAAATGCTGGATGTTGGGTTAGCCCTTTTGTCACATGATGTTGGTTGCAGGAATTTAACAGCATGCCAATCAGAAGTCAGAAATGTTTCCAGTGTACAACAGGACAACATTTACATGGTGATTCTTGTGGACTCTTCCAGCTGAGTTTGTTTTCAAATGGTTTATGATCTGTTGGCCATGTGTTTTGATGTTCAGTTTGACATACTGAGTTGCTGGGTGAATCATAAGCCATATTTGAAGTCAGCAAGGGCAAGGGCCATCTTTCTATTCTTTGCATGTACACAGTGCCTTACATTGTGGAGCTCCAGATACTGAGTAGAGGTCACAGATGCTATCGCAAAACCATCAGTAACAGCACAAGGATCTTTAGGTACTCGGGACTGTCAGAAAAATCAGGCTGAGTGGCTCAATTCACCATTGTTCCTTCAATTATCTCTCAATGGAGGCACACCAGAGAAAATGGTGCTGAATAAAATGAAGATGCCTTTAGCTGGCTGCCCAAAACTAATGTCCTACATCCCATGAAGCACTGTGAGCCTCAAAAGCCATGGAAGAACCAGGGATCTAGACCATATTTATAATGGCCAGAATCAGTTTAACAGGTCCTTATTAGCTCTTCTGCATGTGCTGGACCTGACATAAAAAGAGATTAGCATTTACAAGTCCAGTCTTAGCTCAACTAAAACAAACAAGTTCAAATTGCAACATTCTGTTGAATAGAAGCAGTAGGACATTACACATTGCTTGAAGGAAGAAATGTTTAAATCATGTCTGCAATCACCGAAGTCGAACAATACAGTTGTGTCATTCTCCTCCTAATACTGTTTATCGGGTTCTTTTTTAGTCTGGTTTTCCACACAGAGAACACTTTTGCAATCACATTTTGTATCCCGATCTATAACTTTTTCAACCAATTCTGACAAAGGATAGGGGGTCTCAAACATGTGTGAGGTTACAGAAATTCAGTGAAAAGAGATGACCAAATTGAGGAGAGAGCTCCTATAAATGTCCCTGGCTGGCTTATTAAGTTACCTATTATTAGATTCCATGAAATACACAAAGATAACTTCTAAGTATGCCAACTGCAGGAAAAACTTATAGATGCAGTCAAGCAACCACAAGGTACCAAGCCACATTTTATTAGTTTATTACACCTACAGCTTTGTTAGAGCTTCCATAAAACCCTGAATTTGTCTGTTTTGAAGGAAAAAAAAGTGGAAACCTACATCTTTTCTTGGGATTATGCTACCAGTCTTTTCCACCACTGCTACACCTGCAGCTGAGGGTACACTGTCCTGAAACAAGAGGCTTTACTTCACCGTCCCACATGGTTTGACACTAAAGCTAAATCATTGTTAACTGTGAATGGCTAGTGAAAGACATAGTCCTGTGCTGTCCTCCGTCTCTCTTTCATCCAGCCTCCCTGATTCCCTTGTGCTAGAGCTCATCTTACTCCAAAAGAAGTCAGTTCAGGAAGCAAAAGTGCCAAAAGGCTAACCCACAAGCACAAAGTGAAGAGATTCCCGAGCTCCCTTAGACAACTCACTGAGGGGTTTGATGAGCACCAGAACTGATGCAGAAGCTGGCCTTCGGCTGGTGACCTGATGGTGACCATTAATTGAGAGATCACCATAAACCTGACTATAGTTTTATATGGCCACAATAAAACATATGCACCTGGTGATCCTCACCAAGCAAAATGGCACCGTAGGAAGACACCCCAGGCAGCGCCACTTAGGCCAACTCTAAGTCAGTAACAAGCCAAAGACAAAGGCAATATTCGGACACTTTCCCCCCCTCTCTAAGCAGATCTCTGATTCATCTTGGGCCCAAGCCCTACTTCGGTTGTACAAAACAGAGCCAAGCACATGTTGTAGAACACGCACACTTGCGCTAATTCTCCTTGTGCCCAGTGTCTTTGTGTTACAGTCTGCAGCGGGCATTTTTGTCCTGATTTCACACTGCAGACATCAAGACCATTGAGTACTGTATCTCCCTTGCTTATGCTATTCCTGATGTTTGGCAGAGCTGGAGAATGCTACCTCGGGGTGCTCCTTCCCTAGGAGCTCTGGCAGGATGTTGCAGTTAAGCCACATCCACACAACTAAAACCACAGAATTGAAAAACAGCTGCAAAATCCAACTGTGTCTGATCTGCCTTGGTGTTTGGCTGACCTTTGTGGGGCCAAAATTTTTGACTCAAAGTAAAAATATGATTTAACACAATTCACCAGACTGGGTAAAATAATTTTTTGGAAGATTTTTTTTCAACCTACTTGTAACAAACAAATTTGGGTCACTATCTATACATGCCAGAAAAAAATGTTTATATTGCTTAGCCAAAATCGAGCAAAAGAGATATTTTGGCAGCATGGACAAAGCTTTAGGCTTGGCTTTTTTTAAGGCCCCCTACTAATTCCAGTTTTCCATTCCCCACCCTTTGGAGTTTCTCTGATGATCCTCTCTCCCCAATGGCTTTTTGGTTTGGGTACTGTCTTTCAATTTCTACTCCCTTATGGTTCTTTCCTTTAGTCCTCTTTTGCATTTGCTTTTTTTCTATCCTGTCTCATGGAAACATATTAAAAGATCTCCTATCTCTAACATTTCCTACCTTATGCTTGCTAGACTATTTTCCACTGGCCAAATCTATACCCTTTGATACTCCTTGATTAAACTTCCAATGTATTAAGTGATTGGGAAACAGGAATCTTAATAGTGGCCTAACACCACTATTCAAAAAACATGAGTAATTTTTTATTTACATGTGTCTTACTAATATAAAGAGATATATTGATACATACATTTTAATACTTTTGCCACTTCCTCAAAAATTAGCAGAGAAAAGAGAGATACTTGTAAGGAAAAATGGACTAACATGGGACTTTTAAGCAAGACAACTTCAAAAAGAGAGGAAAATAGACAAATTCAATAGCTTAACAAGGAAAAGTGGAGTCTGTGATTTCCGGACACGCTGGTCTTCCTTCTGATACTAAAGACTTCATATGTTTTCCATGTACCTCAAAACTCCTACTGATTTAGCATTAAATGCATTAACAACTTATAAGACGGCTCACATTACAAGGCGGCAACAAGGACATTTTCAGCATTCCAGCTAGAACTTTCTGAAATTTTATTTGAATTTTTAAAATCCTCACGCTGTTCACAGTAAGAACTATGTAGTTTTGTGTGTGTTCCCAAGGCTAATCAGACTAACCTATGTAAAGGCCTAAGTACTATTTATTTTCTGCTGAATATGTTTCCTAAAAATTGTCTCACTTTCTCTAGAGATTTTAAATCATAGTGGTAATCACTTGTCTTTGGGATGACAAGAAGCAATTCTGCACAAGCAGTTGTTCAAGAGAGTCTCCCCAGTGACTTCTAAGAGTTGTTATCAGGATGGTCTAGTAAGAGCCTCCAACCATTGCCTCAGACTTACTTTTTTGGAATATGTGAGCACTTGAAATTAGTTCATGATAAACTTGTCAAGGGCTCATTTTATCACTTTTTAATTGAAAGCAGGTCACTAAAAAAAAATTTGTCCATGTTGAGAATGCAGAGGCATTTGGGAGGGCTATGACAAATCATTCAAGCAACACCAAGTGTTCAAATGATGCTTAAAAGCTCAATACATAATGCTGCCCAGAAGAGGAGAAACTGCTTAGACAACCTCTATGAAAATTCCATAGTCACTGCAGGAATGGCTCCCAAATATAAAATATGTGCACATACCATTCTAGTAACTGATCAATGGCTGTTTTTACTCATCACAGCCTTAGAAAATAACATTAAGAGCTAAAATGCATCTAAAATACGTTAACTCTCATGGTCAATTTCTCAAGAGGTTAAGAAAGAAGGCTTTGTTTTGTTTTGTTTAGGAGTCCCATTGGAACACTGATGGCACCTTCAGGAAATGCATCACTACTGCTCTGATGTGTTTCCATAGTGGCTCTCAGCAGGTTCAGACAAGAAATGGCTGAGATCACTTTCTTGCTGTATATGTTACTATGAGATCCAAGTCCTTGCTGGGTCTGAAATCACATGGTATATTAAGGGCTTAAGATTAATTCTAGAGATTTAAACCCCTGTTTTGACCGTAAGACATGAATGGAAAAGGGCTACAGAAAAAAAAAAAAGTTTGATGAATCTGGGCCATGGAGTCATAGAACTTCTTAATCAAGGAAAAAAGAATGAGTTAATTTAAGTGCTAGATGTGCTTTTAGCATCCTGTCAAGTACATCACACCATTATCTTGTTTTGGAAATTTGATGAGAAATTACAGTATTAGTCATTTTATATTAGAGGAGAGTCTTTGCAGTGGTCCATGTAACTCCATATTGGCAGCTTCTATGTTAGAATGCCAGGAATAATCTGCTCCATTAAAGAATGGAATGAAATCCACTCTCTTCAGGCTGGTTAGCAGAGTCCCTTTTTCTGCTTTCTGATATAGCCCAAATTTAAATGTAAATGGAGTATTAGGTGAGAATTCTGTTGTCCATTACCAATTCCTGGAAACTTCAACATGTTTTTATCTCTTTATGGCTAATACCAACATTTTTTTCTACCAAGGATAAAACATAGTAAAAGCAAAAGTAATAATATCTAAGCCAATCCACAACTTTCAGAAGACTACACAATAGGCAGAAGACATCCTATACTTGAGTAATATATTTCACTAGACAATAGATGAAGAAAGATTTCATGTGCTATGTAAGGATGTAACATTAACATCAAATGCATTCCAACTCCCTTATCTAATCTAATGAGCATTTAACAGTTGATCTAACAGGTCAAGTCTTTGAATCAGTTTTGTGCCATGGGACTAAAAGATGCCTAATATCTAAAGAATCATCTTTTTGACAAGGGTGAACTTGATCAGTAATAAAGATTGTTTCCAATCAACAATCTTCAAAAGGTTTCTTCTGTTCCTTTCCAGATGACTACGCAAAACATCACAGTACATAAAATACCTTGGTCTAGTCCACTGCCACCTGTTTTCCTCTTTGCCTTTATTTCTTGAGCTTTATATAGTACTTTTGTAACTGTTTTGGACTTAGAGAAGGCATACTATTGTTTTCATATGGAAACTGTAACACTTTCATCCTTCCACTGCCAGAACACACAGACACACACAAGCTGGAACATTCTTCTACGCACAAAAGTGAAATAAATAATTAAATAAAGAAATCACAGCTGCAATATTAATAGCGAATATATTCTGGTTCATGTCTGGCTACACTCAGGTGAACACTGATAAGTCATTTGTGAGGTTCTCATAAGCAATCTGCCACTACAACAGCAATCCTAACATGCTTCAGCCTCTTTTTAACATTGTCATACAGCTCAGTCCTGAACAGCTTCTCGCTGATCCACTTCTGTCCATTATTAATAATATACATGGTTTATTATAGTTTGACATGGTTTGCTTTTTATAGAAAAATAAATATATGGGCCTTCTTCTTCCCCCAGAATTTGAGACTTCAGTACAGACAGGCAAGCATGCCAAATTCTGCAGTAATGCTTCTCCAAATGACAACTTTCAGACGTCATTCCTCAATATCTGCAAAATATATGATGAAAAAAGCTGTCCTAGTTAAGCTGGTTTGTGTGTCTTTCTAAACGCTGCACAAATGGTTTCACAATACACATTAAAAAAACTAAGTACCACATTAAACAAAGCTGCGTATATTGCAACCGTGTCCCAAATTAAAGTAGTGAACTGTGTAAGCATCATCTTGGCCATCTTAGGTGGTGCATATGCTGCCTAATTTTTTGCTGATCTGTATGGTGTTTACAGCACAGGGAAATTTCTTTGGAAGCAACCCTAGCACCATTTTTCAAGAGCAGACTAAAGTCAGACTTCAGAGCAATAATGCTGAGGTAAATCACAGCATCTTCCCTCCCAGCAGTCCTAGTACAGCAGTTCTTCACTAACTGCTACACTCGGGCACTGTTTATGGAAAGTCACTGAGTACCTTGAAGAAGCAAGTGTTTGACCTACCCACAGCACTCACCTCCCAGTGCAGAGTATTCCTAGCACAAAACTAAACACCAGGGACTAGCGTGCCACGGATTCATAGAGGGGCTTTACAGCACAATCAGTTACAGTATGTTCAGCCCAACAACATATCAAGAACAAAATATTTTAGCAAGAAACACAGAAGAACACTGAGCGAATGGTATGGTATCTTTGGACCATCACCAAAGCACCACATCTTCATAGTACAAGGTAATATGCAAAAATAGAGCTTAACATAAACAGTGGGAATGGGAAAGCATTGCCAGACATTAATGAAATGCTAACTTTACTAGCTTGGGAAAACCCATTCATCACTTACAAAGCCATTGCTTTGTAGCTTGATTCAACAGCAGAGGATTCCTAAAGAATCCCTTATAGGTAGTAAGAATTTTATAGGTTCTTTATTAAAAAAAAAAAAAAAAACACCAGGAAAAAATAGCGTTTAAGTAGGTTTTTTAAACATACCAGGTTCAAATCGAATGTGCAATCCTGTGAATGTCTAATTAGTTTTGCTTTCTTCCTCTTCTCACTTTCAAATTCTGGTCTCCTGGACAACCACCTAGCAGCAGAAGAAATTTCCAGTAGTTTGGGACATTTTTGCAATTACTAAACCTGTTTTGAATGACCTTATGCTAGTAGGCATTATCATGTGTAATAATCAGCTATAGGGAAAAAGCTTTGGCCTAAATGATCAATACTCTTTCAAACAGAACGATGAAAACTGCTGTCTCAAAATGCCATCACTGTACAGACATGTTTTAACTTTCCCCTCTGCTGCCTGGAATGGACTACCCAAGATAAAGGGGCTGTGCTCTGCAATCTCATACTTCTTTTGGTGTAATTAGGCTGCATCATGGTCTGCAACTTGGTTTCTGTGTTCATAGCTTAAAAGGAAAATGCTCAAAAAGCAAGCAACAGACAGCAGTGGGAAAGCTATGCTACGCAACTCCTGATTTGTAAGTCAAATTGAATTGTATAGATGGAATTGCAAACGCTCAAGGATCCCCCTACACCAGGGTTTGCTCTTCTTGCAATACCACATTAATGTCTTCAAGGAAAGCAGCTGCCTTTCCGTGTGCCACTGTAGGCCAAAATAAGCGTGAGTGACCAGACTCAAGCACTTGGCCTCTGTTCCAAGCCCCTGTAATGTGAGCAAGCTACAGGGGGACGGGGCACCACGCTGGATGCTGCACTCAAAATGCCTGTCCTTCTGGCACAGAGAGCACCACTGTTCCTTTTTAAAAATCCCCTGCTCTTAGCAAGGTTTGTTTTTCTAACTGGTTCCCAGAAACCTCTTGGGGGTTCCAAGCCCAGAAAAGTAATTACTGCATTACTTTGGCCACAGACACAATATCAACCTTGTTAGACTTGGCCTGTGGAGACGGCCAAACACCTGCTGCTGCAGCATTTATTTGATAAGCTTCATGGTTGGCTAACATAAACCTGATCCTGCTGACCTGCAGGAGGATGAAAAGGAGCTGGGGGGAAAGGGTGGAGCAGGTAGGCGATCTCACGGCCCTCTGGCCCAGCAGCTTACAGCCCTCTCTCCCAGCGAGCTCCCATTTCTCTTTGCTTTCTTGTTCCCTGGTGAGAGCTTCAGAGAATTGGTTTTCCCCCTGCAGTTATGCAGGCAGATGTGGAAGGGGCTAGGATTCCCATGCCTTATGACGGATTAACTGACAAGTACAGGATCAATACGGGAATTGTTCTAGCTCTGGCTGCATCTGTAGCCTTCCAAAGCAGACAGAATAGCTGCACACACTCTCGTTGGCATGGTGGTGTGCGCACTGAAAGGCTGGCTTAATACCAAAGTCCATTAGTTAACAGCAAGGGGGGAAGGAAGGGCTGCAAATCAGTCAAATCAACAGATAAAAGGTTGGGGAGAAAAGCAGATGTAGAAATAGAGTCGATTTTTATTCTTCAAACGACACAGTTTTCTTGTCTAGTACAAAAAAACACAAGGTGGGGGTAGGGAGAAATAAATAAGGTTTTGTCCCAAACAGGACCATCTCTTCCAGTGGATACTACCAAGTAACACTTAAGGAAAAACCAGAAGTGCTATGGGACTTAGCAGGAAGGAGAAAATAATCTTCCCAACTATGGTGCACGGTATCAGGTAAGAACCTTATTCTTCTGAAGCTTGCCTCCTCCTCAGCCTCACTTTTTTCTGGGCAGAGGGAATCAAAAGTCTAGAAAACCAGGAAAGCACACTTCCATGTATCTGCTAGTTGTAATTACATGGAAAGGGTCTGTAGTCAGGACAGTATGTTTCCTAGTGTACCTCTGTCTGTGTATGTTGATAGTGCATCTTGGAGATACACAGTATGATTCACCTATTTGGGAGACCGTGAGAAGCAGATGAGTCACTTTTGATGACACTGGAGAGAAAAACTTTTACACAGAACCTTGCAAAAATTTGAAGACTAAACCTCTGAACATGCGTGAAATTGTCTACATGAGCATCTTCTTTCTTATTTCACCTTCTTGTACTGGCTCAGAAATTCCAGAATTTCATTCCCTGACAGAGAAAAAAAAAAAAGGAAAAATTCATACATCACAAGACATTTTCTGGATAGATCCAACCAAAATCAAAGCAAAAGCCTCAAAAGAAAACTTCTCTTGTGGAACCTCAAACCTAGTTTTGCAAGTATGTGAAATAAATGATAAGCATCTGAAGTTTTGAACTAGTACCAACATTCTACTTTTGTATTCACCCTTCATCATACAGGACTCACAGCATCGACGTGAAACTCGTATGCTCAAAAAAACAGCACGACTGGATTCTCTGAGCTCTACTAACACAGCCAACCAACTGCTCTTCAATTTCTGCCTTTATTGACTAGTTTGTTTCTCTATGAACAGCAAGAGACAGATTTTTTAGAACTAGTAATTAATTAAGAGAAACAAGTAACCCTATACTATTAGGACACTCTTGTGTAAGCTGTTAAAAGCAAGAAGACTGAGTGTGTAAGTAAATTTGACCCACACTGGGAAGCTTATATTGCTTGGAAGACTGTGGGTACAACATATCCACAAACTAAGTGCTGCTCAGCATTAAAAACTTGAGAGCAATGCACAATACATCTAACTCCTGAAAAATGCACCAGGCTTAGCCATCTTAATTTCCTTGATAACTGAAGCCAATAACTTAATTCCTCCCCCACCATTTTGCTTTAGGCTCTATGCCAGTGTTCACCAACAGGCTAAAAGCAGACTGAAATAATTCCAAACGGGTTGGTCACCCACCAGGCAGCAGTGATAAGGAAGAACTCATGGCCTGTTCCCCAGTAGAGATCAGCAGCAAAACTCCCAGGCTAAGGACAATTCTACTGCTTCAAGTTCTCTAAATAATAAAACCATCTAATTTCAGAAAGTATTAGGAAGCATCAGAGGTAAAGTATTGCAAAGATCCTCCTAATGGAATTTCAGTGAAAAATCTATCCTATTAAAGGATGTTCTTCTATATCATTCTGCCTTTTATTCTTAAACCTAGTTTCAGACTGTGAGCAAACGTCCATCTTGCACAGCAACTTCTGCCCATAAGTTGCTCCAGAGCTCCTCCATACATGCAGAAGCACCATGAAGGATTTTTCTTTCACGGTGAAATACTGGCAGACTGTTATACTAGTAGAAGGAGTTTTAAAGAAAGTTGAACAGGTTTGACAGCAGCTGAAGTGAACTACTACTGGTTACAATATGAGAAGTGGCAGCCAAGGAGCTTGACCTGACAGATCAGCAGAGAACACTGAAATCACACCAAGTTTGGAGCACAGCAAGGTAAATGAGAACCAACAATGACAGCCATGCAGCTCACTCAGAGCATCCCCAAGAGAGCAACCGTATGCTGACAACGAACACTGCAGCCGAAAGGAACCAAAATTGTACAACAGCTTCTTAAAATAAATTCTCCCAACAGGCCCTGCTTCCTGTTCTGTTAACAGCCACCAGACCAGAGGAGTGGAAATCACTCCGAGTGACGTAAATGCATGTGTGTTCAAGAGCACTAAGCTCTAGGTGCCTAGACATGTGGCTGCACATGCTCTTCTGAGGCCAGCTACAGGACCATGAGAAGAACATGAAAGCAGGATATCTCTCTCCATTTTCTTCCTGTCTGCAAAGAACTTTCTGTAGTTGAAAACTGAAAAAAAATGTGAGCTTTTTCTTCTCAAAAGGTAAAATGTGAGCAGGTATTGGAAGCCTTTAATAGTTTATGGGTAATCAGAGATCAGCCTGGTTCAGGTACTCAGAGTTAACACATCACCTCTGCTGTGTCACATCCCTGGGAATCTCCAGGATCAAGACCTTACCACTATGCCATTTTGTATGACAACACTGTATTGTTATAAATATGTATTGTCAGTGTAGAGTATCACAATAAAACCTTCTTCATGGTAACTGAGTATTGTGCTCTCAGATCTTGTCTTTCCTTTTCAAAAGTGTATAGCCAGCTTTATGGTTGTAAAGACAACTTTTAAATTGTGAACTGAGAGTAAGTGATACAGTAAGTTGCCCAAGTTTGCAAACACAAAAATAGGTTTCTCAAAAATAAGTTCCACATCATAGCTTGGTGCCTTGAAATGACTGTCTGAACCCCATCCTCCTCCCCAGAGCTTTTTTGTCTGAACATAATCTAGTTTCTTCAGGTTTGAATCAATAGAAGAAAAAGACTGCGGCTTTTTGTTATGTCTTGGGTTAAAACATATTAAAACTGGTAGATCTAGAGCTACATTTCCTTTCAAGCTAAACAAGGCTTCAGTTAATTACCTCTTTGTTTAGTAATTGCTAAAAACAAAAGACTGCAAAAAAACACAGGCTGTGCAGGGACTGGATGTCACAGGACAAAGGGAATCATGGGAATAGATGCCCCAAACATGGAGATAAGGTCAGTGAGCAGCGCGGTGCTGCTTGTCAAAGAGGTGGGGATCAACATGGTGTCTTTGTTGACATATGAAGCAGGCCCTAACATGTGAGGCTTACTATAACTAATGTTAAGTAGATAATTTTTACTACTTCAAACTAATGTAATTATTTCTTTGGTGTTTTGCTAGCTGTCACTCAAAGCATGTGAAATAGTAAAGGCATAAAACTTGACTATTTTTTTTTAGGGGGTAAAGAATATCAAGAACATAAATGAAGCCATCCAAAATTACTCTCTCGGAATACTGATAGCTACTGGTAGTTACTGATAGTTACTTTAAGCCTTGAAATAAATCTCTGAAACCCATCAAATAGGTGAAAAGGACTTCAGTTTCATCCTTTAACTATACGTTATCATTGGCCAAGTCCTTGATGGTTAATTACCTGCAGTTATTTCTGAATAAATTTTTTGTCACCTCTGTTGGAGCCATCAGTATCTAATATGCTGTGGAGAGGGGAGGACGTTACCTGTCTGACAGAAAAAGAAAAAAGGCAAAAGAACAAAACAAAAACTTAAAAAGACCAATTCACTTATAACAGCATTTGAGGAACGCCTATAACAGTATCCAAAGGCTTTTGGGTCACTATTTCAGCTCCATCATGCCCTCAATTTTGTCAAGAAACATGGGCCAAGATTTCCAGTCCTTCACCTTGATATTCAGATAGTCTTTCCCACAGCACCTGTACCTCAAATGAAACTTAATTTATCATCAAAACCAACACAGTCTCATTCCAAAAAGCTCTGCCGCACTGCTGGCCAATTTTCAGAGCACTGTGGCACACAAGAGGTGGACTGGGTGCTGAGGGGGAGGTACAGCCTGTGTTTGGGAGAAGGACAATACTACCTGAGAATCCCATGGAAGGAACATTTCCTGCTCAACCTAGTCTCCAGATGATGTTACAAATGTGAGAAATTATTTAAGTCAAGCAAAGTATAAGGGCATATGTATGTATTTAAAATTTTGCTTGAATTTGCTCACAGAGCAGGAAAGCCATGAAAATGCAAAATTCACTTTGGAAAAATATGCCCAGGTAAGAACATATAAGGCTTTCTGGGTAACTGTGCAATACCTGGATTGTCTGTGTCGGCTTTAACACTGTTGAAATGGAGTAGCCTATATATAATGCTGAACATTTCAGTATCTCTGCAAATAGAAAAGAAGATGGAAAATAGGCCATGGAGAAATTATTTCGTCCACTATTACACAAAAGTGGCAAGAATTAGCAGCTGCAGACAGAGATCTTTAGACCTCAATCTTTAAACCACATTTCTTTGATATTACTCATTCCTAGGGCACATTTAAAAAAGCAGTGAACAATTGATGCTGATTGTTGTGGTTCGTTAGCCAGTCAGTGATAGATGTGTGCCCTACATATACTCTTTTACTGTAACAAATATATTTGCACATGGGATTGAAGCACTGGGAAACCATACACCCACAGATAGTGTCTTGGTCAATCCTTCCTTTCAAGGCCTGGTTCCACTCCCTCCTCCATCTCAGTCCCTCCATTAATCTCCCATTTGCCTTTTAGTTTTGCTTAGATTACAAGCTACCGTCGCTAAGTACATGAAAACTGTAACCAAAGACTGACTGTGCTTAACATAATCACTCAAATAATTTCCAGCTAATGATTTACTACTTGCCTCACTTCTCCACCCACTGTCTGGCTTTTTTAGGGCAAAGACATAATTTCTTCCATGTTGCTAGAGGACTACACACACCAATGGGGCTAAGAATGCAATAAAAAAGATTTAATGGCAAAGAGGCTGTGACTAGAACATTTGAGTATTTTCCCTTTAGCAGAAAGCAGTATGTTGCTGCTTTGGTGGCACAGGCTCCTATGCCCAGAAGAACCTAAGAACTGCCCTTTGAGAGTGCCATGCCAGTGGAAGGACTTCAGGCTCAACGTGCCCATGTGTCTGCTGATCTGATTCTTCAATGAGACTATTCACTGTCTGTGTCTGGTGAGAGAATGAATGGAGGAGTTAGATCAGCTAACTATCCAAGAGTCTTCAGGATACACTCTGACATATGATGAAAGGGTCTAATATGTAACTGAAATACCCTGTACCAAAATGATCACATTAAACCTCAGCTGATTACACACAGGTCTGAGCTATCTCAGACCTTCAGAACAGGAATTGAGTTGTTTATCAGCGAAAGCCAAACTTCTAAAAAGCTGGCTGCCCACTACAGAGCCTTTGTATTGGGTAAATTAGCTTCAGGAAGAGAATCAAAATTAATTAAAACCACATGGAGATCCTCTCCCTTTACCCCCCCTTTTCCCCTTTCCTTTTGCTATATGAATCCCCTCACCAGGAGACAGAGGCCAGTTAGGTCTAATTTAGTCCAGTGTTTTTGTTTCCTAAAGTCTCAGTCTTGGGCTGAGTCCATTAATAGGCTGCAGCTGATTTTAATCTAGATGAACGCAAGACTTCTCTCTTCTTTGGTTTTAAAGAGATTACAAATTGTGTGTTATATAAATAGAGGGAAAAGGGAAAAAAAAGGAACCAGAACAAGTAAAAAAATCTGCTCTCCATTAGCCGACCTGCTGAACAAGCCTGTGATTCAAATAAAGATGAGAAATGAGAGCTGGGGGGGAAGTACACAACTAAAAGCTCTAGTGATACTGCAACCCAGACACACTGGTAAGAGGAGATGCAGTAATGTCTGATGGCTACCATTACCATCGTAACAACACAGAGGAGATATTAATGAGACTCCAGAAGCGGCAAACCAGATGCCTCAAAGACCATTCTGATAGTTTGAAGCAACCCTTCCCAGTTAAATCACCTTGGTTAGAAGCTATGACCTCTTTTCATCTGATGTGTCTCTGGTAACTGAAGTGGAGTAAGTTGGTTTTACAACTAGCTCCTTGACTTGTGAGGATGAAAGAATGCCATGATACCCACATGGACTGATTCCAACGGGATGTCTAAAAGGGGTGTTGGACCTAGAGAGAATTGCCTCAGATCAGTGTGGAGGTTCCCTGGGTGAACAGGCAATAAGAAGGTATATGGGTATGTTGTCCTTTAAACAACCAGTTTTGGGTTCCTCAGGGCAAGTGAAAGAAGAAATAAAGCCCATGCCAACGTAATGCAAAATGATTTCTTCTTTTGTCCAGAAAAGATATTCTAAATTAGCTCTAACAAGTATGAAAAAGAAAAGGCAAACAAGTCTGCTACAAAAGGTAAATGGTAGAATTATTTTTTGTATGATACAACAGCTCAGAGGCTTTAACACAAGTCTTCTCACCATGGTAAAGGATGACAGAAGAAAAATCCCTTCTGTGTAGTGCTGTTTCTCATGACCACAGCTGTAGATAGTTGTCAGTAAGGCTGTTGCTGCCACTGTACACAAGTACTAACATGATTATGGTCAAACTGCTTTTGTCTTATTGGTATCAAACCACTCCATGTAGACACCTTTGTTTCTTCTCCTCCTGTCACACAGAAGGAAGGAGAGTTGAATGCCAATCCTCATCCATCTCAGAAAGGGCAATCTCCTCATCAACTCTCTGAACTACCTCAACTTACTCCTGTTCACTCGGTACCGTGTGGTTTTCATGTACTTCACCCCAAACTAATGTTATATGCTCTCAGTCTCAGATTGCCCAGCACCAGTTTTCTTTATTGATTTCCTGTGTGCTGATTTTTTAAAATAACACAATCAAATGCTTAGAGAATGCTATCACATGACATTGTTAAGGATCTAAAAATTGGGAACACCAATCTTATTTTAATTTTGGGTGGGAGGGGGCTGGCCTTTTTGGATTTTTTATGCCAGCTTGAATTCTCTGGCTGCTTTACATCACTATGGAACTCTACAAACAGTCATAGGACACCTGATGGCTCAAGACTGAATGAAACCATTATTTTTAAAGTAATTGCAATATGATGCAAATGTGACACTTCTTTTTCTTGATGCTCAACCTGATGATTAAAAATTTCTCTTTATAGGAATCTTATGAACAGCTCATACACAACTGCTCTATTTAAAAATGGCCTCTGCCACTGAGAAGCAAATTCAAACATGAAGGGTCTATATGAACACCAAGTGAGTAGAGTGTAACTACACAAAGTACCCTGCAGTCACAGTCCTGATAGAGAGCAGAACGATGGCAGCCATTTAGAAGAAAGGAGACTTACAGAGTTCACAGGATCACAGGATGTCAGGGGTTGGAAGGGACCTTGGAGATCTTCAAGTCCAACCCCCCTGCCAGAGCAG